>CM068365.1:31839693-31842193 GCA_034769755.1 Odontamblyopus lacepedii | reverse complement strand
TATTTTGAAAATCTAGTCACCCGAGGTAGATTTGCCATTGCTTGATAATTTAAATCCTTTTTTCACCATGGCCTTGTCAAATACACACCAGAATACATTATAACAGATGTTCCCATATTTCATAATCCTAATCTATTGAATACACAGTTACATGGCAGGTAGCACTGCATCTTGCATAATCCAATAGGTTCAGATTACCATACCATGAAATTTCAAATCGCTTTTTGACATGAAACATTGAACATTATAATACCAAACGCACACGGGCACAATACATTCAATAATATGGGTTTCAGGTTAAGAAATCCACAGGTAAAGTCGTTGCTTTAAGCCTGCGGTGCATTTAAGGAGTTCATTCCCTCACTGCAGATTACTGTCATTCTCAGCAGGATGATCAAAACATATTAGAGACTCGTGATGTGAGCATCTGTGAGGAGCTATGCATTTTGCTTTTTAAAAAAATCTTAAACAGCAAATTCCACCATAACTTGTAGTATATTATATTACATCATATTATATTATATTTACGCATATATTCTGGTTTAGTCCCAGTTTAGTCCTGGTTCAGAACTGAATTAATCCTAGTTTAGTCCGGGTTCAGAACTGATTTAGTCCTGGTTCAGTCCAGGTTTAAACTGAGTGAGGATGAAGTGAGTTTAAACAGAATGATACGGGGTTTGCCAAACGCAGTATTCACTATCTAAGCTATAACAATAAAACTATACAGGCTCCATTCTTTATATGGTATATGCACATAGTTATACAGAGCACTAAGCAGGTAATATCCATAGACTGTACATAGAAATAGACATCTCTGTTATTGTGTCCTTGGGCAAGACACTTAACCCTCTTTGCGTCCAGTGTCTGTGCACGCTGGTGTTGGTGATTCTTTGAGACCCTTTGAGCCTTAAAGGTGAAAAAGTGTAAGTTCAGTACCAACTAAAATAAGACTAAACCTGGGCTAAACCAGGACTAAACCAGGACTAAACCAGGACTAAATCCGGTCTAAACCAGACTAAACCAGGTCTAAACCTGACTAAACCAGGACTAAACCAGGACTAAACTCGGACTAAACCAGGTCTAAACCAGGACTAAACCAGGACTAAACCAGCACTAAACCAGCACTAAACCAGCACTAAACCAGGACTAAACCAGGGGTAAACCAGGACTATCCCAAGACTATACCAGGACCAAACCAGGGCTAAACCAGGACTCAACCAGGGCTAAACCAGGGCTAAACCAGGACTATACCAGGACTATACCAGGACCAAACCAGGGCTAAACCAGGGCTAAACCAGGACTATACCCAGACTAAACCAGGACTAAACCAGGACTAAACCAGTGCTAAACCAGGTCTAAACCAGGACTAAATCAGGTCTAAACCAGTACTAAACCAGGTCTAAACCAGTACTAAACCAGGCCTAAACCTGGTCTAAACCAGACTAAACCATGCTGCACACACATTAGTGGCTGTGGGTGTTCCGTCAGTTGCTGCTTTAGTATCGGGGGAGCTCTGATCTTCTATCTCTCTGTTCACAGCTGTGTCGTGACTCCGGTGTTTGCTCGGGTTTTATCCACCTCCACAAAACTCCAGCACTGAGCCTGGTGAGCGGAGATCTGCAGACCCACAGGAGGACGAGGAGGGGGGCTCTTCATCGCTCGTTATCTGCGTTCCCCGAGTGGATCTACTACGCTTAGAATGAATTACACGATCATTATGAGTTCTAAAGTCCCACACGCACGGCTCTGTAAAGAGGCGGGTAGAGAAGGCGAAACAGCACAGGAAAATGATGAGCAGTAGGAAGTATGTGGAGCCAGATTGTGAAGTAGATGAACTATTGGTACTATTCAATATTTCTCTACAAAGTAACAATGTCTATGTTTACATGCAAACCAAAATCTGATTATTATCTGATTTCTGTACAGATCATGCAAATAATAACCTCTGATGTGACTAACAGGGATCGTGTTCAGAACAAAATCTGATAATAATAAGAATACACATTTTATTTATATAGTGCTTTTCTAAACACTCAAAGACGCCGTACAAAGAATACTATTAAAAAGAGTACATAGTAGTATTGTTGTAGGAGTAATATGAAGTACGAGCAGTACAAACATTTCTGTTGTCCAAATCCTTTACTTCATCATCTCATTTTATTTAAATAATTCATAATTTGTAGTAGTAGTAGTAGTAGCATTAGCAGTAGTAGTAGTAAAAGGAGTAGCAGTAGTAGTAGGAGTAGTAATAGTAGTAGTAATAGCAGTAGCAGTAGTCATAGTTCTAGTAGTAGTAGTAGTAGTAGTAGTAGTAGTAGTAGTAGTAGTAATAGCAGTAGTAGTAGTAGTAGTAGTAGTAGTAGTAGTAGTAGTAGTAGTAGTAGTAGTAGTAGCTAACATACAAGAACATTCACACAGACAGTGGCTCCCTCTTTTCTGCATCACTCGAGGAAAAACTAAAACTAAAACACAACACTACCCATGCCAGCAGTAGTAGTAG
>CM068365.1:31807193-31834693 GCA_034769755.1 Odontamblyopus lacepedii | reverse complement strand
GTAAATAAATGAAAATTCCCATCAGACTTTGTTGAATTTGCTGAAGATTTTCTGATTCCCTGTGAGGCCCTCGAGTTGCAACGTAAAAAAAAATGGAAACTGAAGCCCTGCTGGAAGTACTAAGTTGTAGTAATAGTAGTGGTAGTAACAGTAGTGGTAGTAACAGTAGTGGTAGTAACAGTAGTTGTAGTAACAGTAGTGGTAGTAACAGTAGTGGTAGTAACAGTAGTTGTAGTAACAGTAGTGGTAGTAAGAGTAGTGGTAGTAACAGTAGTGGTAGTAACAGTAGTTGTAGTAACAGTAGTGGTAGTAACAGTAGTTGTAGTAACAGTAGTGGTAGTAACAGTAGTTGTAGTAGCAGTAGTGGTAGTAACAGTAGTGGTAGCAACAGTAGTGGTAGTAACAGTAGTTGTAGTAACAGTAGTTGTAGCAGTAGTTGTAGTAACAGTAGTGGTAGTAACAGTAGTGGTAGTAGCAGTAGTGGTAGTAACAGTAGTTGTAGTAACAGTAGTTGTAGTAATAGTAGTTGTAGTAGCAGTAGTGGTAGTAACAGTAGTTGTAGTAACAGTAGTTGTAGTAACAGTAGTTGTAGTAACAGTAGTTGTAGTAGCAATAGTGGTAGTAACAGTAGTTGTAGTAACAGTAGTTGTAGTAACAGTAATTGTAGTAACAGTAGTTGTAGTAGCAATAGTGGTAGTGACAGTAGTTGTAGTAACAGTAGTTGTAGTAACAGTAGTGGTAGTAACAGTAGTGGTAGAACCAGTAGTTGTAGTAACAGTAGTGGTAGTAAGAGTAGTGGTAGTAACAGTAGTGGTAGTAACAGTAGTTGTAGTAACAGTAGTGGTAGTAACAGTAGTGGTAGTAGCAGTAGTGGTAGTAACAGTAGTTGTAGTAACAGTAGTTGTAGCAGTAGTTGTAGTAACAGTAGTTGTAGTAACAGTAGTTGTAGTAATAGTAGTTGTAGTAGCAGTAGTGGTAGTAACAGTAGTTGTAGTAACAGTAGTTGTAGTAACAGTAGTTGTAGTAGCAATAGTGGTAGTGACAGTAGTTGTAGTAACAGTAGTTGTAGTAACAGTAGTGGTAGTAACAGTAGTGGTAGTAACAGTAGTTGTAGTAACAGTAGTTGTAGTAACAGTAGTGGTAGTAACAGTAGTTGTAGTAACAGTAGTGGTAGTAACAGTAGTGGTAGTAACAGTAGTTGTAGCAACAGTAGTGGTAGTAAGAGTAGTGGTAGTAACAGTCGTGGTAGTAACAGTAGTTGTAGTAACAGTAGTGGTAGTAACAGTAGTTGTAGTAACAGTAGTGGTAGTAACAGTAGTTGTAGTAGCAGTAGTGGTAGTAACAGTAGTGGTAGTAACAGTAGTTGTAGTAACAGTAGTTGTAGTAACAGTAGTTGTAGTAACAGTAGTGGTAGTAACAGTAGTGGTAGTAACAGTAGTTGTAGTAACAGTAGTTGTAGTAACAGTAGTGGTAGTAACAGTAGTTGTAGTAACAGTAGTGGTAGTAACAGTAGTTGTAGTAACAGTAGTTGTAGTAACAGTAGTGGTAGTAACAGTAGTGGTAGTAACAGTAGTTGTAGTAACAGTAGTGGTAGTAACAGTAGTGGTAGTAACAGTAGTGGTAGTAACAGTAGTTGTAGTAACAGTAGTGGTAGTAACAGTAGTTGTAGTAACAGTAGTGGTAGTAACAGTAGTTGTAGTAGCAGTAGTGGTAGTAACAGTAGTTGTAGCAACAGTAGTGGTAGTAACAGTAGTTGTAGTAACAGTAGTTGTAGCAGTAGTTGTAGTAACAGTAGTGGTAGTAACAGTAGTTGTAGCAGTAGTTGTAGTAACAGTAGTGGTAGTAACAGTAGTGGTAGTAGCAGTAGTGGTAGTAACAGTAGTTGTAGTAACAGTAGTTGTAGCAGTAGTTGTAGTAACAGTAGTTGTAGTAACAGTAGTTGTAGTAATAGTAGTTGTAGTAGCAGTAGTGGTAGTAACAGTAGTTGTAGTAACAGTAGTTGTAGTAACAGTAGTTGTAGTAGCAGTAGTGGTAGTAACAGTAGTTGTAGTAACAGTAGTGGTAGTAACAGTAGTGGTAGTAACAGTAGTTGTAGTAACAGTAGTTGTAGTAACAGTAGTTGTAGTAACAGTAGTGGTAGTAACAGTAGTGGTAGTAACAGTAGTTGTAGTAACAGTAGTTGTAGTAACAGTAGTGGTAGTAACAGTAGTTGTAGTAAGAGTAGTGGTAGTAACAGTAGTGGTAGTAACAGTAGTTGTAGTAACAGTAGTTGTAGTAACAGTAGTTGTAGTAACAGTAGTGGTAGTAACAGTAGTGGTAGTAACAGTAGTTGTAGTAACAGTAGTGGTAGTAACAGTAGTGGTAGTAACAGTAGTTGTAGTAACAGTAGTTGTAGTAACAGTAGTGGTAGTAACAGTAGTGGTAGAAACAGTAGTTGTAGTAACAGTAGTGGTAGTAACAGTAGTGGTAGTAACAGTAGTGGTAGTAACAGTATCGGTAGTAACAGTAGTGGTAGTAACAGTAGTGGTAGTAACAGTAGTTGTAGCAGTAGAGGTAGTAACAGTAGTTGTAGTAACAGTAGTGGCAGTAACAGTAGTTGTAGTAACAGTAGTGGTAGTAACAGTAGTGGTAGTAACAGTAGTTGTAGTAGCAGTAGTGGTAGTAACAGTAGTGGTAGTAACAGTAGTGGTAGTAGCAGTAGTGGTAGTAACAGTAGTTGTAGTAACAGTAGTTGTAGTAACAGTAGTGGTAGTAACAGTAGTGGTAGTAACAGTAGTGGTAGTAGCAGTAGTGGTAGTAACAGTAGTTGTAGTAACAGTAGTTGTAGCAGTAGTTGTAGTAACAGTAGTGGTAGTAACAGTAGTGGTAGTAGCAGTAGTGGTAGTAACAGTAGTTGTAGTAACAGTAGTTGTAGCAGTAGTTGTAGTAACAGTAGTTGTAGTAACAGTAGTTGTAGTAACAGTAGTTGTAGTAACAGTAGTTGTAGTAGCAGTAGTGGTAGTAACAGTAGTTGTAGTAACAGTAGTGGTAGTAACAGTAGTGGTAGTAACAGTAGTTGTAGTAGCAGTAGTGGTAGTAACAGTAGTGGTAGTAACAGTAGTTGTAGCAGTAGTGGTAGTAACAGTAGTGGTAGTAACAGTAGTGGTAGTCGCAGTAGTGGTAGTAACAGTAGTTGTAGTAACAGTAGTTGTAGCAGTAGTTGTAGTAACAGTAGTGGTAGTAACAGTAGTGGTAGTAGCAGTAGTGGTAGTAACAGTAGTTGTAGTAACAGTAGTTGTAGTAACAGTAGTTGTAGTAACAGTAGTTGTAGTAACAGTAGTTGTAGTAACAGTAGTTGTAGTAACAGTAGTTGTAGTAGCAGTAGTGGTAGTAACAGTAGTTGTAGTAACAGTAGTGGTAGTAACAGTAGTGGTAGTAACAGTAGTTGTAGTAACAGTAGTTGTAGCAGTAGTTGTAGTAACAGTAGTGGTAGTAGCAGTAGTGGTAGTAACAGTAGTTGTAGCAGTAGTTGTAGTAACAGTAGTTGTAGTAACAGTAGTTGTAGTAACAGTAGTGGTAGTAGCAGTAGTTGTAGTAACAGTAGTGGTAGTAACAGCAGTGGTAGTAACAGTAGTTGTAGTAACAGTAGTTGTAGTAACAGTAGTGGTAGTAACAGTAGTGGTAGTAACAGTAGTGGTAGTAACAGTAGTTGTAGTAATACTAGTAGAAGTAAAGTAGTATTTAATTATATGACGGTAAATGAAAGTGAAAATTGTAGCTGTATATTTTGTGTATGAGCAACTTCACCTGACGGAAAAAGTTTCTGGGTTTGAGTCTCAAGCGTTTCTGTGTGAAGTAAAATAAACTTCCCCACAGGATGGACTCTCCTGGTGCTTGTGGTGTTTGTGGACGGGGCAGATGTTTGTGCTTTTCTCTCCACTGGATTGAACTGAAAATAGATTTTTTTTCTTTTTCTGCTGTTGAGACGCTTCCACCAAATCAGATTGAAATGATCGTTGTGAGGTTCTGTGTTTTCTGAAGGATTTCTGGAGGAAGAAGATGAGGAGGAAGAGGAAGAAGAGGAGGAGGGAGAGAAAGAAGAGGAGGAAGAGGAGGAGGAAAAGAAGATGAGGTGGAAGTGAACTAAGAGGTGGAAGAGGAAGAAAAGGAGGAGGAGGAAGGAAAGATGACAAAAAAGAGGAAGAAGAGCAGGAAGATGAAAAAGAGGAGGAAGACAATGAGGAGGAGGAAGAACAGGAGGAAGACAATGAAGAGGAGGAAGAGGAACAAGAGGAGGAAGGAGAGGAGGAGGAAGAGAAAATGAGGAGGAAGAGGAAGAAGCGGAGGATGAGGAAAGGAAGATGGGGAGAAAGAGGAACAAGAAGAGAAGGAAGAGGATGAGGAAGAGAAAGAAGAGGAGAAAGAGGAGGAGGAAAAGAAAATGAGGTGGAAGTGAACTAAGAGGTGTAAGAGGAAGAAAAGGAGGAGGAGGAAGGAAAGTTGACAAAAAAGAGGAAGAAGAGGAGGAAGACAAGGAGGAGGAGGAACAAGTGGAGGAAGAAGACAAGGAAGAGGAGGAAGAGGAACAATAGGAGGAAGGAGAGGAGGAGGAAGAGAAGACAAGGAGGAAGAGGAACAAGAGGAGGAAGAGAAGATGAGGAAGCAGAAGAACAAGATGAGGAAGAAGACAAGGAAGAGAAGATAAGATGGAAGAGGTCGAAGAGAGCATAAGGAGAAAGAGGAAGAAGAGCACATGAGGACAAGAGAATGAGGAAGAGGAGGAAGAGGAGGAAGAGGAGGAAGAGGAGGAAGAGGAGGAAGAGGAGGAGAGTCATCCCTGATATTGTGTAAAACTCATGAAAATCGACACATAAAGAACTCGAAATGTCTCTAAACTCAAAGCATCACCACATTTCTGTCTCAGCTCCACCAAATGTCCCAAACATCATGGGACAAACAGACTTTTCTGCAGCGGCAGAGCAGTGAAGTGAAACCGCGTCTCCGTCCGATCATTTCAAAAACTTCCAGTAAGTAAATAAATAAAAAGAGGGAATCGTGGGAAATGCAAATGTGAACGTTGATTAAGAAGTCGCGCAGTGACTCGGGACGGCGGCGGTTTAAAGCGGCGGAGCGGGCGGACATGGAGGAGTGGAGGAGGGGGTAGGAGGTAGGAGGGGGTAGGAGGGGTCACAGGGGGGTAAGTGGGGGTGAGGGGCGGGGGTCCGGTGAAAAATGGCCCTCGGGGGGAGATAAGGCGGATTAACCTTGCTGTAATGAAGAGGGGAGTGACAGAGCGAGTAATGAATGAGATCGCCCTTCTCCTGACTCCTGCTCACTGCACACAGAAAAGAGAGGAGGAGAGGGAGGAAGAGAGGGAGAGAAGAGGGAGGGAGAGAGAAGAGGGAAGGAGAGAGGGAGGGAGAAGGGACGGAGGAAGGGAGGGAAAGAAGGGAGAAAGGGAAAGAGGGCGGGAGTGAGAAAGGGAGAGAAGGAGAGAGGAAGGGAAAGGGACAGAGAGGGAGGGAGGTAGAGAGGGAGAGAGGGAGGGAGAGAAGAGAGAAAGGGAGAGAGGGAGAGAAGAGAGAGAGAGGGAGGGAGGGAAAGAAGAGAGAGAGGGAAAGAGGGCGGGAGAGAGAGAAGGAGAGAGGAAAGGAAAGGGAGAGAAAGAGGGATAGAGGGAGAGAAAGGAGAAAGAGCAGGAGTGAAGGACAGAGGGAGAGAGAGGGAGGGAGAGAAAAAAGAGATGGAAAGAGGTAGGGAGTGAAGGAAAGAGGGAGAAGAGAGGGAGGAAGGGAGAGGGAGGGAGAGAAGGAGAGAGGGAGGGAGAGAGAGGGAGGGAAGGAAGGAAGGGAGAGAGGGAAAGAGGGCGAGAGAGAGAGAAGGAGGGAGAGAAGGAGAGAGGAAAGGGAGAGAAAGAGGGATAGAGGGAGAGAAAGGAGAAAGAGCAGGAGGGAGGGAGAGAGGGAGAGGAGAGGGAGAGAGAGGGAGGGAGAGAAGCGAGAGAAGGAGAGAGGTAGGGAGTGAAGGAAAGAGGGAGAAGAAGAGAGGGAGAGAGGGAGGGAGGGAAGGAAGGGAGAGAAGGAAAGAGGGTGGGAGAGAGAGAAGGAGAGAGAGAAGGGAAAGGGAAAGAAAGAGGGATAGAGGGAGAGAAAGGAGAAAGAGCAGGAGGGAGGGAGAGAGGGAGAGGAGAGGGAGAGAAGCAAGAGAAAGAGAGAGGTAGGAAGTAAAGGAAAGAGGGAGAAGACAGAGGGAGGAAGGGAGAGGGAGGGAGAGAAGGAGAGAGGGAGAGAGAGAGGGAGAGACAAGGGAGGGAAGGGGAGCGATGGAGGGAGAGAGACAGAGGAAGAAGAGAGGAAGAGAGAGGGATGAAAGGAGAGAGGGAGAGGGAGGGAGAAAGACAGAGAGGGAAGGAGCGAGAGAGGGAGGGAGAGAGATGAATGGGGAAGGTGGAGAAGAAAGGGGGAGAAGAGAAAGAGAGAGGAGGGAGGAGAGAAGAAGAAAGTGGATGAGAGCGGGTGAAAGAGAGGAACAGAGGGAGGAGAAAAAGAGGAAGGGGCTGTTGAGCTGCTCTGCTCCTGTGTGCAGAGATTTGCCGCAGTCAGCAAAATGTGAAATGGTAAAATGGGTTTGTGGTGATCTATTGTTTCTATTTAAAGGGAAAAATCTCCACTGTCTCAAGAAACGAAAGTATCTAAAATTACAAACACAACTGTACACGTTTAATCAAGTAAAAAAGAAGGAATAAAGCAAAAATATGTGTTTTTAAACTCCACACACCTTCATGAGAATCATTTGGATCATTTCAGCCAATCTCTCCTGAACTAAAGGTAAAAGGAGCTGTTCACATGAAAACTACCACACCATGACATCACAAGGTGGAACAGAGCATTTTGAGCTTTGATGTAGACAGACTCAAACATGTGGGACTGAAACAAAACACAACTCCAGGTCTGTTTTTGAGGAACAACATTCTAACATGACTTAAAGCTCACAAGAGTCAGTGACGTTTACATGATTTTTTTTTTTTTTAAATTCCGAATGAATTGTTCTGAATTAAATAGTTCGTAATTAAAATATTCTCCTTCGAGTTTACATGGAAATAATAATTCTGAATTGAGATCTCCATGGAAAACATGTTGAATTGTCTTTATTTAATTCCTCTCAGCGTCTGGGGGTGGGGAATGGTGCTGATTGGACAGCGACAGGAACAAATTTCCGTCTTTGGGAAGAAAACCCACACTTCAGCTGCTTCCGGCTTTTCTGTCATCTCGGTATTAACACCGAGAGGCTGAACGCGACATATTCTGTTCATATTTGTGTGACGTGGTATTTTTGACAGTAAAGTCGCGTCTGTGAATTCGTATTGAGGAAAATGTAATCGTAACATTTCATTTCGTGATTGTAATTCTTGATGCTGTAACTTTTCAATTCGTATTCTGATGGAAAAAATAACACGTAAACACATTTTATGCATGACTGGACTCGTTTGAGAGTTTACGAATATTTATTTTATGCTCAACTACAGCCAAATATGCACAGATTTCTATCCTACGCACACAAATACTCCTGTTATCTCGATCCAGATTTACATGGTCTTTTATTGCGGAATTCATTATTATTCAGAATTGTTTTTATTCAGAATTAAAGCTCTTATGTAAACGTGGGAACTTTTGCATAATTTAGGACCTTCACACATACTTCAGAATAACTGGCCATAATCCTAAAACTTCCAAATCCCCTTTAACTTCATTCATAAAAATCCTTTAGGGTGGAGTTGGGCGTTTGTCGATAATCTGCTCTTTCCAACAGTAAAACTCTCCAAACGCCGCTCTGATGTTTTCTATCTTCAAAAACACACACGGGGTTTTATCACTCGACGCTCACACCTCCACAGAGCCATTTCACACCCGCTAAAGCTGCGTTTCACTTCCCTCCTGACCTCCTGAACCCGGGGTAAAAATCCCTCTCTCCGCTGTCCGTGGGCTCGTGCTCGGCCTCATCGGCGGCAGAGGAATCCTGCGTCAGCGAAGAACGCTCCCCCGACGTGATTCCACAGAACACGTCTGCAGCAGAGGCCAGGCTCCGCCCCCTCCACTGTCTTTAGTCACACGCGAGCGAGCGTCTCCCACTCTCTTCCTCCTCTTTCTCCAGCTTTCTCTCCATCTTTCTCTCCTCTCCTACACCTCTGCAGTGCCACTAACTCAAAGAACAGCATTGTGAAGGTTTACAGTGTGGATTTCCAAAGATATTGAAAGGATAGTTTGGGTTTTGTCTGGACAACTATCACCTCCTCTTCCTCCTCTCTCTCTTTCCATCTTTTTAAAAATTTTTCGCTCCATCTTTCTCTCCTCTGCTACACCTCTGCAGTGCCACCCAGAGAAACACTATTACAAAGGGGTTTTTTAATGTATTTTATGAATTTTTAAAAATTTTCTAAACAAGAGTAGAATGTCCTTAGAAATATTCACATTTTTTATGGATTTTAATTTTTTTTCTAAATGACCATCACCCACTCTTTCTCTTTCTCTCCATCTTTCTCTCCTCTCTTCTCTCCACAGTGCCAATAACCCAAAGGAAAATCATCACAAAAGTTTTTTTTATATGTATTTTTTACTGTTATTATTGTTTTTACTTTTTGTCCTAACAAGAGAAGCATATTTTTAGAATTTTTTTTATTTAATGTTGTTTTTTTAAATGACCATCACCCACTATCTCTCTTTATCTCCATCTTTCTCTCCTCTGCTACAAGTCTGCAGTCCCAATAACCCAAAGGTTTTTGTATTTTTTTTTATTTTTAAATTTTTTTAAAACTTTATTTATAAATAGTAGCATGTTTTTAGAAATATATATATATTTAAAAAATATGTGTTTTTTTCTAAACTACCATCACCCCCTCCCCCTCCTCTCTCTTCCTCCCTTTCTTTCTTCTACTGCAAGTCCGCAGTGCCAATAACCCAAAGGAACATCATTATAAAGGTTATTTTTTAATGTATTTTTTTTATTTTTTACTTTTTTTCAGTACCATGTTTTTAGAATTTTTTTTCTAAACCACCATCACCCCCTCCCTCCTCTCTCTCCATCTTTCTTTCTTCTACCACAATTCCCCAGAGTCAGCAAAGCAACATCATTACAAAGGTTTTATTTTTTTTCTTTTACTTTTTTTTCTAAAGAACAGCAGTTGTTTTCTTTTTTCTAATCTACCATCACCCACTCTCCTTCCTCTCTCCTTCTTTCTCTCCTCTACTGCACGTCTGCAGTGCCAATAAGTCCAAAGGAAACACCTTTACAAAGGTTTTATTTTTTATTTTGTATTTTTATGACATTTTAAACTTTTATTCTAAACAAGTGTGTAGTCTGTATTTAGAAATATTTCTTTTTTACGTATTCTTTTTTCTAATCTACCATCACCCACTCTCCTCCTTTCTCTTCTCCTTTCTCTCCCTCTTTCTCTCCCACACGTCTGCAGTGGCAGTAAAAACCATTACAAAGGTTTAGAGTTTGTGTTTCAAAAGATTTGATTTGTACTTTTTAAAACAAATTTTAATTTTTTTCTCCTCTTCTCTCTCCCTCCTTCTCTCCTCTGCTACAAGTCTGCAGTGTCACTAAGCCAAAGGAAAAGCATTAAAAAAGAAAACTGTAGAGTGGATTTAGAGTGAGCTGAATTTTTATTTATTTATTTTTTTTACTTTTAACAGTAGCATGTTTTAAGGAATATATATCTATATATATATTTTTTTTTTCCCTAAACTACCATCACCCGTCTCCTTCCTCTGCACCTTTCTGCAGGGCCAGTAACTCAAAGAAAAAACATTACAGAAAGATTTGATTTAAAATCTCTTTTAAACATATTTTACATTTTCAAATTTGAATCATGTCTCACTTTCACTAATTTACCTTTTAACCTGTTTTACAACGCAAAATATGAAGAGTTCATTCTTCTTTGCAGTGTCGGCCTGGAGTCTTCAGGGTTTTATTGTGCAGCTTGTTTCAAAGGAAAAGCCTGTGACTGGTTTTAAAATCCTTCTAACTTTAAATGTGCCCATCAGATGACTCAAATTACAATACACTTTAAATTAAAAATTTATTTGTTTATCATTATTATTATTATTATTATTATTATTATTATTATAAAGAAATATTAGAAAGTATCTCTCACCAGTTAAAAAAAGTGTAACTCAATACAACAGAATGAGATTTTGAATTCAAATTTTTTTTTTTTCACATATAACTACACATGTTTGTTTGTATTTCTTTTTTTCGCACATTCTCACTAAAGCGTGTGTCTGAGGCGTCCCTATCTCCAGTGTCAGGAGTACAAGCTCACAGAGGAGTAATATCTGCACTCCAAACGCCGCAGCACTCCTCTCCATGTTCTGACCAGACCCTTTCTCACCGTCGTCTGAAAAAGATAACACCACGAGCCCTTGGACTGCGGATGATCTCTCCTTAGTCCAGATAAGACCCAACGCGACCTACAGTTTCAGATAAATGCACCAAAAACAGTAAAAAAAAAAAAGAAAAAAAGAAAAAAAAGAAATCAAAACGAGGGACTATTTTTACGCTAGGAGTGATTCGGGGTGAGGTAAAAATAGCCTTGTGCACAGTCACTGCTGCTGGGATCCGTCAGACAATGCAGCAGAGCTCAGCACATCTGCTGTAAGGTACTGTACAGGAGGGAGAGGGAGTGAGCCTGTGGCGCCCTCTGCTGGGGACACGAGTAATGACAACAACAGGAGGCACGTACAAGTGTGAGGATGTGTGAAAGAGAAAACATGCTCACTGAAAGTTTAATGTGGCCTCCTAAGCAACTAAAGTAAAATATAAAATCAACTTGGTCACAGCTTGTAAATCAGCTCTGAGGCCTCTTGTAAAACACAGCATTTTAAGTTAAGTTGTGTTAAGTTAAAAACATTTTAAGTTAAGTTAAAAACCGGATAATGTTTGCAAATGTTTGTCTACTGTATAAGATCATTCATGTTACTGCAGCTCCATTAAAAGTTTATTTCTTTGAGCTCTGAAACCACCTCCGGAGCCACTTGATCTACAGTGCACGATCCCCAAACGCAGGACGGCATTTGGAAACTCAGGCTTTTCATGCGATGTCTTCTGTCAGTGGAACATGTGACCAACAGAGCTGATCACATGGACAAACTGCAGCACGTTCTCACGCCTGGAGAAACAGCGGCTCATTTCAAACCAAATCTGAGCCCATGATGTGACTGAGGAGTGTGTGGAGGGAGCGTGATGTTTTTGGAGTGAATGAACTGAATGATGATTTTGATAAGGGTGATGATTTTAAGGTGCTGAGAGAACTGGGTATGAATGAGGATATAGAATAAAGACTTTCTCTTTGTATGTTTGATTTTATGAACTATAACATGAACCTGCCCAGGGACGACAGGCGGAAATTACACCCCGATACAAGCATTTCTCCTGTTAAAGTTATTATATACTGTGCACTGTCCCTGTCTCATTAAATAAATAAACTAAACTATCATGATTTTTTTTAAATATAGCCTATTTTCTTACAAATGAAGCTTTTAAAATATGTTTATTATAGTAATTGACCTATTATAATGCCGTATTTTTGCCGATGTTTATCTATGTCAGCACTCTAGTGTCCTAAGAGTAGCATTTTATTTTCTATATAGTTATAAAAGTTCTCATTTATGACACCCATGGATTAATAAGTTATATTTTGGACATTTAAATCTCAATATTCGTCTAAAACATTGTGGTAAATGAAACAAGTCCGCTGATGACTTCCAGGTTAGGAAATTGCAGTTGGAGCCATAATATTGTGTAATAAGTCTCCATCAAAAGAGAATAAAGACAAGTTACAGGTTACAGGTCAGATCTGTGGAGATGTGAGCCCACTCATAGTAAGAATGAATGTTTTAGCAGGAAAAACTGAACTGAAATGAAATGAAATAGTACAGTGAAGCCTGTATGATGGCGCCCTCTACTGGTTAAACATTGAATTGCATCTCACTGAGGAGCACTGTTTTCATAAAGTGCATTAAAACATGGATTAGCTCAGTTATATTATTCAAATAGACTTGTCATGTTTGCTATACCAAATACTAGGGCTGGACAACATGCCCAAAAAATTTTACTGAGATTTTTTTGCACACGCTGGACGATTACATGTGTAAAGTCTCCTCGTCTTTCAGACTTTCTTAACGTTTTCTTTCTAATCAAATGCTCTTATTTAAGGAATTATAAAGTCCCTTAAATTAAATGTCTATTCTATATCTATCTCTAATTGTAATTGCACAATAATCCTGCTTTGCACGTCAGAAAGTCAGGAGGAAAGTCGTATCATAATAATCCTCAATTTCACGATTTAGCAATTTTTCAAAGTTTCAACAATTAAAAAACCCAAATGAATCTAATTTATTTGATTAATTGCCCAACCTTTTAATTCCCTAAGACCTCATTAGACCCACAATCCTCTCTGTAGTCCTGTCTTTTGTACATGTTCTTTTATTTCCACGGTTGGCTTCAGACAAACAGACAGCAGCTATTATTGTTCAGGATTCAGAGACATTTGAATCCCGTGTTCTGATCTGACCTGTTTCCCGGGGCCCTGCTGCTGTTCCATAAGATCCTCATCAGAACACTGAGTACACTGCTCTGTCTGACTTGAATTACATGACGAGCCCATACTCTACTGTTTTATGATCTGTGTTAATGCCGTTTCCTCATCACAAACAGACCTGGAGTTGTTTTAGGCTGAGCTCTTTTCGTTCTTAAACTCCACACACCTTCACTAGAATCATTTGGATCATTTCAACACTAGAATTGCCCATCTCTGCTAAACTAAACATAAAAAGGCAGCTGTTAACTTGAGAACCATAGCATGACATGACATGACAACATGGAACAGAGCGTTTTGAGCTTTGGAGATGTAGACAGACTAAAAACACAGCTCCAGGTTTGTTTTTGAGGAGGTAAGAGCGTTCTAACATGGCTTAAAGCTCACAAGAGTCAGTTTAGTGTCATATAGGACTCCAATGA
This sequence comes from Odontamblyopus lacepedii, assembly GCA_034769755.1. Classification (NCBI taxonomy): domain Eukaryota; kingdom Metazoa; phylum Chordata; class Actinopteri; order Gobiiformes; family Gobiidae; genus Odontamblyopus; species Odontamblyopus lacepedii. Next base: position 31,821,694 of record CM068365.1, on the reverse strand, counting down.
ATCATTAACAAATCATCCAAAATCACTGGTCTCACACTCCCATCCATAGACACTCTCTATGAAAGACGCATTACATAGTGTGCAAGAAAATTCACCTCAGAAGTGCAAAAGTTTTAGGGGTCAATGACATGGCGCCTAAATCTTCTGTTTAATTGTAATTTCCTCAGTTAAAAGGGTTGAAATTTTAGAATAATCCACCACATTTCTGTCAAATCAAAACAATGCCAACAGTTTGTTTCTATATACTTCATATGACTCAAAACTTAGATTAACATCCCAACCATGTTTTAGAAAATAAAACCATTTTAAGTTTTCTCGGTTGCACCACATGACATTTTTTAAGCTCGTAGCCAATTCATGTACATAAAAAGACACTAAAAATGCCTAATATAAACGTTAAACATAGATTTATGCACCTGACACTGTAAATATTTAAAAGTTCAATAGAAAGCAATATTTTTTATATTTTAAAATTTGGTTGTTGAAAATCCTTATACATCATTGACCCATCCCCCTGTGTCTGGGTGGGGTTCCTCTGACCACTCCGGTTTCCCCCATTAATCAAAACATGCACCGTAGGCCAAATTCTCCAGCTAAATTAGTCCTGACCAAGTCTAACGCAAGATCTGGAGCTGAAATAATAATAATTGCTCAGTTTTTACTTGTTTTATCATCTTAAAGTACCTATATTTAACGTTTCTCTCTTCGAGTTCGAGAAATACATTTTGTTGGACCATATAGAATCCATTGTGAAGGACAAGCCCGTTCTACCCTCTGACAACGGACTATTTGTGCATCGTTAAATCTCCGCAGATGCTCATTAAGCCCGAGATGCTGACGCCCGGCTCAGCCCAGTGTGACCCAGTGACCTGCGACCTCTGTGCCTTCATAATCAGCAACTCGCACATTTATAAATACACTCTCCGCCTGCACTGAGGAGTGAAGCAGGCCCGATACGGCTCAAAATCGGAGCTGGAGTTGCTTGTCTCCATGGCGATGTTATTGCTTTGACAGAAACGCGCCGCAGTAAAATCATGAACTTAGCCGTTTTGTATTTAATCTGTAAAATAAAACCTTGGAGATGGACCAGTTTAATGTCATAACGTGGAGCTTTCCAGGCAAAGCAATAACGTCTAACATCTTTCTTTTCTCCCTCTCTTTCTCTCTCTTTATTTAATCTTCCCTTTTGTTTTTTTCTCTCTCTAACCCCTATGTTTCTATCTCTCTATCCCCTCTTCCTCCCTTTCCCTCCATACCCCTCCCTTCTTTCTCTTCCTTTCTTTCTGGCCTACCACTACCTCTCTACACAGCCAAAACTGGAGGGTTCAAATTTCAGGGTAAAATAACACAAAAAGTGTTATTTTTAGTGTTTTAGTGTTATTTTTAACACAAAAAGTGTTATTTTAACTATTTGAAAGTTAAATGGTGGTTTGAGTTGGGGTTATTTGCCAGAGTTGATATGGTTGAAGCTAATTCACCTTCCCTTAGTGTTAATTCAACTTCCCCTAGTGTTAATTCAACTTCCACTAGTGTTAATTCAACTTCCACTAGTGTTAATTCAACTTCCCTTAGTGTTAGTTCATCTTCTCCAAGTGTTAATTCAACTTCCCCTAGTGTTAATTCAACTTCCACTAGTGTTAATTCAACTTCCCTTAGTGTTAATTCATCTTCTCCAAGTGTTAATTCAACTTCCCCTAGTGTTAATTCAACTTCCACTAGTGTTAATTCAACTTCCACTAGTGTTAATTCAACTTCCCTTAGTGTTAATTCATCTTCTCCAAGTGTTAATTCAACTTCCACTAGTGTTAATTTGGCACCTCCCACCCACCACTTCAAACTTCCATGAGAGAAGACCAGTTTGAACAAGTTTTGTTCATAATTTCATCTTAAATGAACTAAAATAAAGTGTAAAAATAAAACACCTCTGAGTGTTGTTAAGCTAAATCAGGATAACCTAAAAAGTGTTATCCATTTATATCCAAAATGTCCAAATATGTTAAATTAACTCTAGAACAGATTGAGAGTCAATTGGAACACTCCGCTTTTCGCTGTAAGCAATGTATTTGACTCTACAAGACGATTACATGTGGAGGAGAGAAAAAGACGAAGAGAGAAGAGAGGGATAAGGGACAGTCAGATGAAAGTAGTAGTAGTAGTAGTAGTAGTAGTAGTAGTAGTAGTAGTAGTAGTAGTAGCAGTAAAGAATGCATATTACTTACTCTGTATATTCAATATTATTACATGTACTGTAGCACATGACATAGAGAGTGGGAGGGACGGAGAGGAAGAGAGGGGGAAAAAGAAAAAGAGAGAGAAGGCTATATATGAAAAAATATACTTTTTTTTTTTTAACAATAAATATGAAACATTTGCTCGACTTTGCTCGAATTGTAAAATAGCAGTAAGATTGTTGCATGTACTGAAGCAGAGAGAGAGAGGGGAGGAATAGAGGAAGAAAGAGGGATGGAGAGAGAGTGAGGGATAGACAGAGAGACAGAGGGAGGAGAGAGAGGCAGAGAAGAACAGATTGGACTCATATAAACCCTGAAAAAATGTTAAAACTGATTCTGGGAGAGTCAATTTGAACACTCCACTTTTTGCTGTGTAGATATAGTTTTTATCCCTTTCTCTCTCCCCTCACTCTCACTCTGTATCACTGCTCGCTTCCTCTCTTTTTCTCTAACCCCACGTCCTCTCGCTCTCTTTCTTTCTGTCTCCCTCCCTCTTTCTCTTTCCCCCTCCTCTCTCTGTTATCAGGTCATGACGGGCAGCTGACGGATTCATTACAGACGGACATGGATCTAAAGCCTGAGCGGATCTGGACCCTCCTCTCGCCGCACACCACACAGGCTCTGACTTCTGTTCTCTATGTTTAAGATCCGAGATTATTCCGTCATTTTAGACAGTTGTTTCCTCCTCACAAACAGACCTGGAGTTGTGTTTTGTTTCACTGACACATGTTTAACACACAAACCTGCACGTGATGAGGAACAGACAGAAGATCAGCCCCTTTAGGCGACACATTTTCACATCTTCTAACTTCGAACTTCTAATGCAGGACTTTGCCAATGTGACATCCAGAAAACACTGAGCTGCACTGATAATGCAATCTGTGTTAAGAATCATTTGAGCAACACTGATCGTATTTATTTATACACACTGCCTTGTATAAGGTGAGCAAACGTCCTTATTTAACCAGGACAGTCCCAGTTTTGAGCCCTGTGTCCCCCGTCCCAACAGCTTTATACAAAACCACTGATTTGTCCCAGTTTATACAAGAAATGTCCCTGGTGTCTCTATTTTTGACCAATTTGATCTAAACCAGGACTAAACTAGGGCTGAACATGACTATATCAGGTCTATTTCAAGTCTATTTCAGGTCTAAACCAGGTCTAAACCAGGTCTAAACCAGGGCTAAACCAGAACTATATCAGGTCTATTTCAGGTCTAAACTAGGGCTAAACCAGGATTATATAAGGTCTATTTCAGGTCTAAACCAGGTCTAAACCAGGTCTAAACTAGGGCTAAACCAGGATTATATAAGGTCTATTTCAGGTCTAAACCAGGTCTAAACCAGGTCTAAACTAGGGCTAAACCAGGATTATATAAGGTCTATTTCAGGTCTAAACTAGGGCTAAACCAGAACTATATCAGGTCTATTTCAGGTCTAAACTAGGGCTAAACCAGGACTATATCAGGTCTATTTCAGGTCTAAACCAGGTCTAAACCAGGTCTAAACTAGGGCTAAACCAGGACTATATAAGGTCTATTTCAGGTCTAAACCAGGACTATATCAGGTCTATTTCAGGTCTAAACCAGGTCTAAACCAGGTCTAAACTAGGGCTACACCAGAACTATATCAGGTCTATTTCAGGTCTAAACCAGATCTAAACCAGGACTAAACTGGAGCTAACATAGAACTATACCAGGTCTAAACAAGGACTATATCAGGTCTATTTCAGGTCTAAACCAGGACTAAACTGGGGCTAAAATAGAACTATACCAGGTCTAAACCAGGTCTAACCTAGGTCTAAACCAGGACTAAAGAGGGTTATATTAGATCTATTTCAGGTCTAAACAGGTTTAAACTTTGGCTAAAACAGGACTATATCAGGTCTATTTCAGGTCGAAACCAGGCCTAAACTAGAGATAAACCAGGACTAAATTAGGGCTAAAATAGGACTATATCAGGTCTAAACCAGGTCTGAACTAGGGCTTAAACCAGGACTATATCAGGTCTATTTCAGGTCTAATACAGGTCTAAACCAGGTCTAAATCAGGGCTAAACCAGAACTAAACCAGATCTATTTTAAGTCTAAACCAGGACTAAACTAGGCCTAAAATAGGACTATATCAGGACTAAACCAGAGAAGCATAAATTGCATTTGTTTAGCCCAAATCCAGAAGAAGCACTTCTGCATTTGGTCTTTGGTCTTTGGATTATGACACACGTGAGTCGAGAATGGTCAGTGTTACATGTTTTTTTTCCCCAGTTTTATCTATACCTACCATCCCAACCCGGGTGTGTACAAGTTTTTAATTTGGAAAATGCCTTGTATGACTCCAGCCTTATATCACCTCTTATGTCTAGACAGCGTTCAGTCACAGCTCGCGAACCCTCACCCAAAGTCATTAAGAAACTTGTATCTTAAATTAGCCGCTGTTCACATGTGTTTAAACCATAACGGCCCTTTTGAATAAACGCTCAAGTCAGCATTTCTACAGTCTAAAATACCCCGTCCCAGCCAAAGTTAGCACCGTGAACACAACACCACATCTCCCAGTGCGCGGAAATGTGTGGAATCTGAGGTTTGCAAAGAAAATGATGCAAAAGAACCCGCTAACTACCAGTATTTTAAAATATCAAACATGCGTGATGTGAAAGGCCAGTCCAGTCAGCAGCTCGTGTTCCAGTCGGACTTGTTCTGTGTGTTTACGCTTACGACTGTTGGCATGGGGGGTCTGTGAATGTGCAGCGTCGGCAGAATACAGAAGCACTTTCACTTGAACATGGTCGGACAAGCTCGTAAAAAACATAAAATAGAGTATGCTATAATTATTAAGAACACTGTGATGTATGCGTGTACCTGTGTGTGTATGTGTTTATGTATGTGTATGTGTGCATGTATGTGTGCATGTATGTGTGCATGTATGTTTGTGTGTGTATGTGTTTATGTATGTGTATGTGTGCATGTATGTGCGCATGTATGTTTGTGTGTGTATGTGTGTGTGTGTGTATGTGTGCATGTATATATATGTGTGTGTGTATATGTGTGCATGTATGTGTGTATGTGTGCATGTATGCATGTATGTGTGCAAGCATGTATGTTTGTGTGTGTATGTATGTGTGTATGTGTGCATGTATGTATGTGTGTGTATATGTGTGCATGTATGTATGTGTGTGTGTAAATGTGTGCATGTATGTGTGTATGTGTGCATGTATGCATGTATGGGTGCATGTATGTGTGTTTGTGTGTGTATGTATTTGTGTATGTGTTTATGTATGTGTATGTGTGCATGTGTGCATGTATGTATGTGTGTATGTGTGCATGTATGTATGTATGTATGTGTGTGTGTGCATATGTATGCATGTATGTGTGCATGTGTGTATGTGTGCATGTGTGTATGTATGTATGTATGTATGTATGTATGTATGTATATGTGTATGTTTAGTAGTGATTTAGTTCTGGGTTAGTCCTTTTTCAATCCTAATTCAGTCCTGGTTTTGTCCTGGTTCAGTCCTGGTTCAGTCCTGGTTTAGACCTGGTTTAGTCCTGGTTTAGACCTGGTTCAGTCCGGGTTCAGTCCTGGTTTAGACCTGGTTTAGTCCTGGTTTAGTCCTGGTTTAGTGCTGGTTTAGTCCTGGTTTAGTGCTGGTTTAGTGCTGGTTTAGTGCTGGTTTAGACCTGGTTTAGACCTGGTTTAGTCCTGGTTTAGTGCTGGTTTAGTGCTGGTTTAGTCCTGGTTTAGTGCTGGTTTAGTGCTGGTTTAGTGCTGGTTTAGTCCTGGTTTAGTACTGGTTTAGTACTGGTTTAGACCTGGTTTAGTACTGGTTTAGACCTGGTTTAGTCCTGGTTTAGTGCTGGTTTAGTCCTGGTTTAGACCTGGTTTAGTCCTGGTTTAGTGCTGGTTTAGTCCTGTAGAGTGCTAGTTCATTTTTTTCTCTTTATAATAACTTATAACATTTTGACTTTTAGGCAAACTGTAAAGAAGTGGATGATGTTCTCAATTGTGTTACTTAAGTAAAGATACAAGTGAAGTACAGATAGAAATACTAAATACTAAAAGAAACGAAAAAAAGAAATGAAAAATCTATGTACTGAAAAAACTACAGAAGCAACTGTTTTGTTAATGTAAAGTAAAAGTATTTTACAGAGATGTTTAGAACAATTAAAGTATCAAATGTAGTGATTTTGATAAAGAATTCAGCTGATTTTAAGCGAGTCAATTTATTTCTTGATTTTTCTAGCTGTTTTTTTTTGTATTTGTCACTTTGTTTTGCTCAAAGTTGGTTAACTCAAATTAAATGCGCTAAAAATACAAGTCTCAAAATTCAGTCCAGCTCCAAAATGTAGTGAAGTAAAAGTAAAAAGTATCCACTAAAATTTACTTAAGTGAAGTACAGATGCCTAAAAAATATACTTTTACTTTTGTACTTTGTTACTTTCCACCATTGCTGTAAAGACATAGGCTCCTTTTCTCCACCATACAACGAGAATTCAAAATAACCCACCCCATACAAAACTTCTCATGAACCGCACCTGTATTTGTTTGTGAAAAGCCTCTTCTCTCCCTGCACCTGTCTGCACCTGCCGTCCTCCGGTCCGGTCCACTCCGCGCCCCCCTGCCATCCTGACACTCGCTCCTCTGTCAGTATCCTCCGGGTGGACGGCACCAGCACTGACCGAGCTCTTTCTGAAGACTGCCCTGATCAGGTTTCCCACTCCCCAGTCACCTCTCCGAGCCAAGGGGGCGTGGCCAGAGCTCGGCATAGCTCCCACTGACCCACTGACATTTACCGTGATGGCTAGCATTAGCACGTGCATTTACTGCTAAGCTCCGAACGCTGTCGGCGGCCGTGACTTTGTTTATGTGTTATTTTAAACGGGGCGTCTGACAGAAATATAAATCAACACGAGGATAAAAATACCAGAGAAACAAGAGGGCACAGGGTGACGCCCAGGCGACTTCTGTCTGATTAAATAACTATTATCAAGGAGTGATAACAGATAATACTCCCTACAACTGTACAACTCACCCTTATGTCACAGATAATACTCCCTACAACTGTACAACTCACCCTTATGTTACAGATAATACTCCCTACAACTGTACAACTCACCTTATGTAACAGATAATACTCCCTACAACTGTACAACTCACCCTTATGTAACAGATAATACTCCCTACAACTGTACAACTCACCCTTATGTCACAGATAATACTCCCTACAACTGTACAACTCACCCTTATGTCACAGATAATACTCCCTACAACTGTACAACTCACCCTTATGTAACAGATAATACTCCCTACAACTGTACAACTCACCTTATGTAACAGATAATACTCCCTACAACTGTACAACTCACCCTTATGTCACAGATAATACTACCTACAACTGTACAACTCACCCTTATGTCAAAGATAATACTCCCTACAACTGTACAACTCACCCTTATGTCACAGATAATACTCCCTACAACTGTACAACTCACCCTTATGTCACAGATAATACTCCCTACAACTGTACAACTCACCTTATGTAACAGATAATACTCCCTACAACTGTACAACTCACCTTATGTAACAGATAATACTCCCTACAACTGTACAACTCACCTTATGTAACAGATAATACTCCCTACAACTGTACAACTCACCCTTATGTAACAGATAATACTCCCTACAACTGTACAACTCACCTTATGTAACAGATAATACTCCCTACAACTGTACAACTCACCCTTATGTCACAGATAATACTCCCTACAACTGTACAACTCACCTTATGTAACAGATAATACTCCCTACAACTGTACAACTCACCCTTATGTCACAGATAATACTCCCTACAACTGTACAACTCACCCTTATGTCACAGATAATACTCCCTACAACTGTACGACTCACCTTATGTAACAGATAATACTCCCTACAACTGTACAACTCACCTTATGTAACAGATAATACTCCCTACAACTGTACAACTCACCTTATGTAACAGATAATACTCCCTACAACTGTACAACTCACCCTTATGTCACAGATAATACTCCCTACAACTGTACAACTCACCCTTATGTCACAGATAATACTCCCTACAACTGTACAACTCACCCTTATGTCACAGATAATACTCCCTACAACTGTACAACTCACCTTATGTAACAGATAATACTCCCTACAACTGTACAACTCACCTTATGTAACAGATAATACTCCCTACAACTGTACAACTCACCCTTATGTCACAGATAATACTCCCTACAACTGTACAACTCACCCTTATGTCACAGATAATACTCCCTACAACTGTACAACTCACCCTTATGTCACAGATAATACTCCCTACAACTGTACAACTCACCCTTATGTCACAGATAATACTCCCTACAACTGTACAACTCACCTTATGTAACAGATAATACTCCCTACAACTGTACAACTCACCCTTATGTCACAGATAATACTCCCTACAACTGTACAACTCACCTTATGTAACAGATAATACTCCCTACAACTGTACAACTCACCTTATGTAACAGATAATACTCCCTACAACTGTACAACTCACCTTATGTAACAGATAATACTCCCTACAACTGTACAACTCACCCTTATGTCACAGATAATACTCCCTACAACTGTACAACTCACCTTATGTCACAGATAATACTCCCTACAACTGGACAACAACTCACCCTGAAACAGTGTTAGCAAAATGTCACCTGAACACAAAATTCAGCAGGACAACAGCTCCACTGGGGGAAAACTATCGGCAAAACCGCGACAAAGCACATTTTATTCTTTGAGCTGCCAGTAACTCTGCCTCCCAGACAGAATTTCGGAGGAATATTTGCCAAATGAAGGTGATGTAAGTGCCTAACGCCTGCACAGTTTGTAAAATGTAGACAAAGAGCTGGAATCGTGAGTGTTTGGAGAGTGTGTGTTCCACAGCTCTGAGCGCCTGAAAATACAATCTCCTCCTACACCAGGGAAACAACAGACCTGCGAAGAGATAAAGCTGCATCTTTGAATGGACCAGGTTGTGTTAGTGCACGAGGAGGAGCTCCACTTTAAACAATGTGCAATTTTTCTGGTTGTAGGCCTGACACAATAATGACTGTATCAACTTATCATTCAATATAAGAACGTGGAACAATATATTTCGGTACTATAACTACTACAACTACTACAACGACTACAAGTACTATGACTACTATGACTACTACAAGTACTATGACTACTACAACGACTACAAGTACTATGACTACTACAACGACTACAAGTACTATGACTACTACAACGACTACAAGTACTATGACTACTACAACTACTACAAGTACTATGACTACTACAACGACTACAAGTACTATGACTACTACAACGACTACAAGTACTATGACTACTATGACTACTACAACGACTACAAGTACTATGACTACTATGACTACTACAACGACTACAAGTACTATGACTACTATGACTACTACTACAACTACTACTACTACAAGTACGACGACTACAAGTACGACGACTACTACAACTACTACAACGACTACAAGTACTATGACTACTACTACTACTACTACAACTACTACTACTACAAGTACGACGACTACTACAACTACTACAATGACTACAAGTACTATGACTACTACTACTACTACTACTACAACTACTACTACTACAAGTACGACGACTACTACAACTACTACAACGACTACAAGTACTATGACTACTACTAATACTACTACAACTACTACTACTACAAGTACGACGACTACTCTACTACAACGACTACAAGTACTATGACTACTACTACTACTACTACAACTACTACTACTACAAGTACGACGACTACTACAACTACTACAACGACTACAAGTACTATGACTAGTACTACTACTACTACAACTACTACTACTACAAGTACGACGACTACTACAACTACTACAAGTATTACGACTACCACAACTACTACAACTACTACTACTACTACTACTACTACTACTACTACTACTACAGCTACTACAAGTATTACAACTATCACAACTACTACGACTACAAGTACTATGACTACTACTACTACAACAACTACTACTACAAGTACTATGACTACTACGACTACTACTACTACAAGTACTATGACTACTACTACTACTACTACTACTACTACTACTACTACTACAGCTACTACAAGTATTACGACTACTACAACTAGTACAACTACAAGTACTATGACTACTACTACTACTACTACTACTATGACTACTACAACTCCTACAAGCACTAGGACTACTACCATTACTACTACTATGACTACTACAATGACTACATGTACTACTACTACTACTACTACTACTACTACGACTCCATATTTTGTTTGTGTCAATCCTCTCAAATGTACTAAAGTTAAAGTAGAATCTGCGTACTTATCGTTCAGTATAAGAAAGCGGGAACGATATATTTTGGAGCTCAGTATTTATTGTGTGCATATTTTTGTTGCAATAATGAGGAGGTTTCAGGACAATATAGACATCATAGGCATACCACACATCCGAAAAGTTCCATCGTGCACCTTTAAAGCAATGCACATTTCAGTTTCTTAATGTACCTTTGTTAAAGTTACATCTATTCCTCTTATACAGGGTGTCCCAAAAATCATTTTAAAAAGCAATTATCTTGAAAATTACTCTAAAAAGTCTAAAAATCGAGCACAGTGATGATGTTGATGTTGGTCCAGATCCTTTAGTCCTACATAAACACCTTCCTCTTTACATTTTTAGTACCAAATCCAAATGTGTTTATTTGTTTATACATTTAGTGAAGTTTTTCCAAATTTTGCATTGAAGCCTGCACAGTTTTAGGTGACTGATTGGTGATGTATTTCTTTCGGTCACAGGGAGATTCTGACATTATTCCACAGACAGTCACATTTAACATATACAGACTGAAAAGGTGTTCATACATCCTGCAGGAGGAAACAAACAAATGAGTAACAGTACAGCAGAGTACTACTACCATTACTACCACTACTACTACTACTACCATTACTACTACTACTACTACTACTACTACTACTACTACTACTACTACTACTACTACTACTACCATTACTACAAGTACTACTACTACTACTACTACTACTACTACTACTACTACTACTACTACTACTACTACTACTACTACTACTACTACTACTACTACTACCATTACTACAAGTACTACTACTACCATTACTACTACTACTACTACTACTACTACTACTACCATTACTACAAGTACTACTACTACCACCACTACTACTACCAATTACTACTACTACCATTACTACAAGCACTACCATCACTACCACTACTACTACTACCACTACCACTACTACCACTACTACCAATTACCACTACCACCATTACTACAAGCACTAGCACCACCATCACTACCACTACCACTACTACTACCACCAATTACTACCACTACCACCATTACCACAAGCACCACTACTACTACTACCACTACTACCACCACCACTACCACCATTACCACAAGCACCACCATCATCACTACTACCACTACTACTACTACCACTACTACCACTACTACCACCACCACTACTACTACCATTACTACAAGCAATTACCACTACCATCACCACTACTACTACTACCACCACCACTACTACCACTACTACTACCACTACTACCACTGCCACTAATCCTACTACCATCACACTTACCACCACTACCACCATCATCACTACTACTACTACTACTACTACTACTACTACCACCACCACTACTACTACTACCATTACCACAAGCACTACCACTACTACTACTACTACCATCTTACTACCACTACTACTACCACCATCATCATCATCATCACTATCATCACTACTACTACTACTACCACTACTACTACTACCAATTACTACCACTACCATTACCACAAGTACCACCACTACTACTACTACCACTACTACCACCATCACTACTACTACCACTACCACTACCACCATTACTACAAGCACCACTACTACTACCACTACCACTACCACTACCACTACTACCACTACCACCATTACTACAAGCACTACTACCATCACCACTACCACTACTACTACCACCACTACCACTACTACTACTACCATTACTACAAGCACTACCATCACTACTACCACTACTACTACCACTACTACTTACCATCTACTACCACTACTATTACTACTACCACCATCACTACAAGCACCACTACCACTGCTACTACTCACTACTACCACTACCACCATTACCACAAGCACCACTACCACTACTACTACTACTACTACTGCCACTACTACCACTACTACTGCTGCTACTACCACCATTACTACAAGTACCACTACCACTACTCACCACTACTACTAATCACTACTACCACCACCACTACTACTACTACCATTACTACAAGTACCACTACTACTACCACTACTACTCATCACTACTACTACCACCACCACTACTACTACCATTACTACAAGCTACTACTACACTACCACTACTACTAATCACTACTACCACTACACTACTACTAATACTACCACTACTACTACTACTACTACTACTACTACTCACTACTACTACCACCATTACTACAAGCACTACTACCACCACTACTACCACTACTACTACCATTACCACAAGCACCACTACCACTACTACCACTACTACTACTACTACTACAAGTACCACTACTACTACTACTGCCATCACCACCATTACTACAAGCTAGCACTCACTACCACTACTACCACTACCACTACTACTACCATCACTACCACTACTACTACCACTGCCACTACCACTACCACCACTACCACCACTACTACTATCACTACTACCACCATTACTACAAGCACTACATCATCAATACTACTACTACTACTACCACTACTATCACTACTACCACTACTACTACCACTAATACTACCAATTACTACTACCACCACCACAAGTACTACTACCACTACACCACTACTACTACTAATACCACCACTACTACTACTACTACCACCACTTACTACTACTACCACTATTACTACTACTACTACTTGCTACTACCACTACTACCACTACTACTACCACTACTACTACTACTACTACTACTACTACTACTACTACTACTACTACTACTACTACTACTACTACTACTACTACTATTACTACCACTACTACACCTACTACAAGTACTATGACTACTGCTACTACTACTACTACTACTACTACTACTACTACTACTACTACTACTACAACTACTCCAAGTATTATGATTACTAGTATTACTACTACGACTACTACAATTACTACGACTACTACTACATCTACTACAACTACTAGCAGAGACTACAGCGCAAACTAAGTCTCATAGTTCATGTATCTGCTCAGAGTTAAACATTTAAACTTCTTTTTAAAATGGACGAGAGCAGTGCACAGTTTAAAGCTTCTGTTCCAGACCTCCTTTAACACATATACATCATTTCATGTTTGTTCTGATTTTCTTTTTGTTAAACGTGGCTGTACCTCTGAGCTCATATAGACTATTTCAGATTTTGAACCTATTCTGTAATGATTTTAACAAGAGATTTACTTTACTTTGAACATGATTTTCAAAGTGTAAAGGTCGACCAAACTGTAAAATTTAAAAAAAGAGTTTGAAGGTTTATAAATAATGCCTTAGTTGGTTCATTATAAGATCTTATTGCCTTTTTTAAGGATTGGATTTCTATTAGTTTAGTTAGTTATACTTCTATTAGTAAGTATAACTAACTAACAACTAACTGTGTACGAGCAGGTTCCAAAACGCCAAACGACTTTTCTTTTGGAGTGAACGGCATGAAAACATTAAATATATAATCTTGATCTCTTTCTATACATTTTGTGAAAATTTGAGGTTATTTCAACAAGAACTGACAAAGTTATTGACCTGCGAAATGATGTCAAATTTCCTGGGATGCCCTGTATATTTTTCCCATAACAGAGATTGAAGTAAAATGCACTTTCTCGACTGAACTCTGAACACATCTCCACATAATACGACACTCCCCCGTGAAACGTGAGCGCTCAGGGCGAAGAGGAGAGCAGGAGGAGAGGGGGAGGGCAGTTAAAAGTCAAGGTGCAACATGAGAGGGCAGTAATTATAGCCCCTCACATCTGCCCCTGAGCCGCTAATGAAGGCGACGCATTAGCACAGGCACAAAGGGTCGTGGTGCATCACACAGGACAGGAGCACACGTGTTC
>CM068365.1:31717193-31804693 GCA_034769755.1 Odontamblyopus lacepedii | reverse complement strand
CCACCGCTGTATGTAGATGACGTTTTGCAGTTTTGTTGTGATTATACAAAGAACGGCTGCAACAAAATAAAATAAATAAAATCTTCAAAATATATTACTGAAATATGTGTAACCCAACTTAAAGGTGCACTGCGTAACATTTCTACTAAAGGGTCAAAACAAGAAAAACAAGCAGCACTATGTTACATTACAACTCAGATCTATGGAGAGGCATTGCTATTCACAGAAGGAATTATTACATTTCTGAACTATAGAAACACCCGTAATGAATGTTTAAAGTCACATCATGGAACATTCCCGGTTAAGCAGTAACATCTCCATGGAGACAGCCGCCTTTATACTAAACTCCTGTCTCCTGTCAGTCAAACGTCAGGGCCATCACAGAGGAGGATCGGAGCTATAAATACCAGCCCACCTCCACCAGATACAAACTACTGTCGCCGCGGCAACAGCAAAGGCCAACTGTCAGGTCCGATGCTCGTGAGGGGGAGACGGGAAACTTTAAGGTCAAATATCACACACGACGCCCGATTGGACTGCATTAAAAACATCACAGGAACATAATGACAAGCCCTGTGTAACCTGATGAGGGGTCTGACACCTGCTCGTCTCTATGGAGATGTTATTGCTTGAAATGTTCCACAGTATCATATTTAACTAGTCTATTCTTCTTCTTCTTATTGCTCCGAAATGCATTGAAAAGGATTCTACAGTGAACGGGGTCAGATGCTTTGATGACTGTGGAATACTGTGGGACATTCTAGGCAAAGCAAAAACATCTCCATGGAGACCGGCAGGTAGTGCACCCTGCACTAGAAAAGCTATACAGTGGAACTTTAAGACAGAATGGTAAAAATGACAGGATCTGAGGCATGAATGTCTGAAATACTAGTGCTTTGGTTCATTCTTGACATCAACATTCCTTGGGGTTTGACGCTAGCTGTAGGCACTGCTCTGTCTGGAGCTCTGTTACTGATGTTAGCATTTAATTTGAGCTTTATTTTCAAACAATCTGACCAGAAAGAGCAGGATTACTGGATGTACAACAGGTAAGTTTGGGTTAAAGCTAAAGTTGGGATTACACTTTGCGATTTTTGGACAGTTTTGACTTGATTTTTCACTCGTGCACAGTTTTTGGGGTCGTGTTTTGGCTTAATCATGTGTTGTGCTTCGTGTAGTAAACATGGAGTAACGAGAACGGATGAATACCTCATGACCAGCTCCTGATCGGCAATCGTAGGTCGCAAGAATATCAAACCTGAAGTCGTTCGTACAGTGTGAGAACATGAATCATGAGCTGTGAACTTTTAAACCCTGAGATTTGGTTGTACAGTTTGAGCTGGAGCTGAGTGAAATGACTGAAAATATCACACACCTAACTCGCTGGATTGTCTTTATTTGTTTGGACACGCCACAATCCAGAATTTTATACATTTAGACTTATTTTACACAGAATATTTCTTATAATACTCTAAATGGTAAATAGTCATATTTATACAGCACTTTTCCACCTTTAAGACACTCAAAGCTCTTTACAAGGAACCACTCACCCATTCACACACACATTCACACATTAGTGTACGCAGACACTGGGGGCGAGGTGGGTTAAGTGTCTTGCCCAAGGACATAACAACAGCATTCATCTGTGGGACCTGAAATCACACCGCCAACCTGTGGGTCAGTGGATCTGACCACTGTCAGGTAATGTTCTTATGACCGTTTTTTTAATCAGTTTTATTGAATCTATTCTTGCTTTTTGTATTGTCTGTTGGTCCAGTGCCTCTCTGTGTCTAGTAGAAATGGTCTGGCTCGGCTGCTCGGGGTGGCAGGTCAAATTATAGGCTCACAGCTGCAGGATGTCTATAACAGAAGGTGATTTGCAAGGCCCAGCAAATAATGGAAAGTCCTGATCACCCGCTCTGTGAGGAGTTTAACCTCCTTCCTTCTGGGCGGCGTCTGAGAATGCCCCAGATCACTGAAGCCATAACCAGCACAGCAAAAATAAGAAAAAATGTCCCATTTTAAGTGAAATTATCTGCCAGTGCAGTAAGAAATTTTCACTTACCAAGTTTTCTTAAAACAAGTATTTATGGCAAGATTTTTCACCTTATTGGTTTGAGAAGTGAAAGAGGCTTAACCTGGCTTAATTTAACATAAAAAGTGCTTGGAATAAGTTGTAATATCTAGATAAGATATATCAGGATGGAATATCTTGAAACAAGTTTAAAAAAAATCATCTTATCAAGTAAAAAAAAAATCTTAAATAAATAAAATCTTAAAACTGATCTTTTAAGATGAATCTGCTTAATTCAAGTCAGTTTAACTGTTAGAAAATCCTTTTTGCAGTGAGGATTATAGCCTGGATCAGTGGTGGTGAAATGCAGATACATACAATACCTGTTCTTTTTGCCTATTTTCAAGAGAATGTTTGCCTGCACTGTTGAGCTAAACTTATGCTGTGATTACTGTATTATTGAATTACTGAAACTGTCTTATTGAATTGTATTGTGTGTCTGACACTGCTGCACAATAACTTCCCTCTGGTACAATAATAAAGTTGAAATGATGAGCAGGATTTGAACCAGCAACCTTCAGATCAGTGGACAAACGCTCTACCTACTGAGCTCCTGTCTCCCTGCTCGTCCACTACTCTTCCCGTGTAAAATCTGTCACGGGGCGATAGTCGGAGGAAGTTTCTGCTCCGTCTTTACGCCGTGTCTTGGAGTTTGGTTTATTGACTTGCAGATGCTTGAAGAAAATGTCAGAGGTCATAAAATCTGTGTTAAATGTCGGGCTAAAACATGCACGGGTTTGTAAAGTGTGTTTTCTCCACGAGGCTTCGGGCGTCATGGCAACATGCAATTTCACATCAGCCCTGCCATTTACATCATTCAGATTATCCTTCTATCATTATCATCAGAGCGCCACTGTGCCAAAGAGAGAGGAGGAGGAGAGGGAGAAAAGAGGGGGAGGAGAGAGACAGAAAGAGAGGGAGGAGAGGTAGAAAGTGAGAGAGGGAGAGTGGGGGAGAGAGAGAGGAATGGGGAGAGAGAGAAAGAGTTAGGGAGAGTGGGGGAGAGAGAGAGGAACGGGGAGAGAGAGAAAGAGGAGGGAGAGAGAGTGGGGAGAGAGAGGAAGGGGAGATAAAGAAAGAGGCAAGGAGAGAGTGGGAAAATATAGAGAGGAACAGGAGAGAAAGAAAGAGGGAGGGTGGGAGAGAGAGAGGAAGGGGGAGAAATAGAGAGGAAGATGGAGAGAGTGTGGAGAGAGTGGAAGAGGGAGGGAGGGAGGGGGAGAGGAAGTGGGAGACAGGGCAGGGGAGAGAGAGAGAAAGAGGGAGAGTGGGGGAGCGACAGGAAGAGGGCGGGAGGGGCTGAGGAAGCGGGAGAGAGGGAAATGGCGAGAGAGAAAGATGGAGGGAGAGAGTGGGGAGCCAGAGAGAGGTAGGGGGAAGAGAGAGAGGGAGGAGGAGAGAGAGAAAGGGAGGGAGAGAGGGAGAGAAAGCGAGTGAGGAAAGAGAGAGGCAAATGGAGAGAGAGAGAGAGGGGGACAGAGGGGAAGAAAGAGGGGATGAGAGAGAGGGAAGAGCGGCAGAGAAGACAGTGAAAAAGAGTGAGGCGTGGAAAAACCTCGAGAGAAAAGAGCAGGAAGGAGAGAGAGAAGAAAGAGAGCGAGAAAAAGTGAAAGAAGAGAAAAGAAGACCAAGAGAGAGGTAAAAGGGAGGAGGGTTCATGCTGCTACCGTCGTTCTAATCATGCCGATGGATCAGGAGGGGATGAGGCTAAATCTATCTGTGGATGTTCTACAGACTGAAATGCTTCTGTTTGAGGCTCCATAGCTCCACCTGAACAGAGATATGGAGCAAACAGCTCTACGCACCGCAGCAAATCCACCCGCACGAGGCAAAGAGACGGAAATTCAGAACAACTTTGGTTTGAAAAGATTTGACAAGATCTAATTCACAAATCCTCAAACCAATTACACTGGAAAAACGACGTTTAAACATCTTTTTTTTTTACTTGATTTGAGGAGATTTGACTCGTCTAAACATATTATTTCTCAGAGGTGCAAGTCGTATTCTAGTTTAAATAAAAA
Organism: Odontamblyopus lacepedii; assembly: GCA_034769755.1. NCBI lineage: Eukaryota > Metazoa > Chordata > Actinopteri > Gobiiformes > Gobiidae > Odontamblyopus > Odontamblyopus lacepedii. The sequence goes on along the minus strand of CM068365.1, from coordinate 31,800,598 downwards.
CTGAATTGAATTTCCATTTAAATATTACGTTTTTCACTTGAAAATATGACCAAAAATACAGTGCAATACAAATAAATACTTGTGTGACTAGTCGAATTTTCCTCAACTCAAGCTTTTTTAACTTAATGAACTTTGTCGTTTTCTCAGTGTAGTATTCTGAATTTAAAGCTGCACTGTGCAGCTTTTCTGGCAGAGAGTACACTGTACATTTATGTTATTGCTTTATTTAAAATGTTCCACAGCATGGCATTAAATTTGTCTTATGTCCATGGGTTTACTTTTTTATTTTTGCTCTTATTTGATTGTTTTTGAATTGCTTATTTTATATTTTGATCTATATTTTGTGCACTTTTGTTTATGAACTGCACTATATAAACAAAGTGGGCTGATATACTGGTAAGATCTGTGGAGAGTCGACCCCCGTCCCCCACTAACTGTAACAGCATAATAATGGACTTGTGAGCAATGAACTCACCTCTAATCGCATAAAAGGTTCGACAGACAGATACACTTAACGCCCTGCTGTGAAACGCCATCTCCACGGAGACCGGAGAAGCGCCACGGTGCAGCTTTAAGGCGGTTTGGACCCGTGCAGAGGTGTATTTTTGCGGCGTATGTGAGGGGAGGGGAAGAAGGGAAGAGGAAGTCATACTTTAACCAAAGGCGTTTCGGACGGCCGCACTTTCTTGGGAGATATCTGTGAAGAGAGCAAGAGCATTATTCCCCGGTCACGCCTCTTCAGAGATATCTCCTCCTGTGCAGTTTGCTGTTCCCATGACAACGCACTGTAAAAAAAAATCAACTCGATGTCTGGACCTACAGTATTTGACATCATGGCTTGAAATTTTGCTAAGAAAAGTTAGAAAACTGCAGTCAAATATTGTGTCTAATACTAGGAAGTGCATCATGTAACTTTTCAGTTGGGGGTCCGTCACCTGCTTGTTTCTATGGAGATGTCATCGCTCTGCCTTGAATGTTCCACAGTATGGCATTAAACAGCTCTACTTTTATTCAGTTCCAGGTGGTTTTATAGCTCAAAAATCCCTAGAGAAACAGGCATTCTGACTGTGAGCGGGGTCGCCTCTCCACAGATCTGACCTGGAACTTCACTTGGTTTTTGACAAGTTTAATGCCATACTGTGAAACATTTCAGACAAATCAATAATAAGAATCTCCATGAAGAAAAGTTACACAATGCACCAAGTAAATAATTTAAATTCAAAAATCAAATTCAAGTTAATATTTTTTTGCAATGTGGAATTTCAAATGTATTAGTCTCACTCTTATACACGTTTTTGTATAAGAATCGATTCAAATTTGACCAACAATTATTTGTTTCATTTTGTAATATTGTTGGAAATGTCTGTACACTGTAAAAAATTGTATTACTGAAATGAGTTAAAATGACTTGAATTCAAAATAATTAAGTAATAGTAACAAGCTTTAAAAAGTTAATCTAATGTCTAATAGTCTAGCTTGTCTTATTTTGAAGATTTTTTTTACACTTTTTTCTATATTTTTTTCTCTTTTCACAACATTTTTTATTATTTAAAAAAGTATATTGTGATTAGATTTATAGATAAGTGCAATTTCTCTTAGTGAATTGGTAGAAAACTGTTTAAAACTAAAACATAGATAGATTGCAATATATATTGTATATACACTGTAAATAAGTTACCGGGACTCAGAAATATTGAGGCAATTGATTACCTCAATTATTTTAAGTCACAATCTTCCAAAACTTAAAAGGTTGGACTTCCTACTTGTACCTTTTGAAAACATCTGAATTCAAAGTGCTCACTTACCTCAACTCAAATATTTGCAGTTTATATGACTCAACTCAATCATTATGAAATTGTATTGTATTTTACCATGTGCTATATAAATGAAGTTTATTTTTAAATCATCTCACCTATTTAGAAATAACAGGACTTTTAATTACTTAATTCTAAATTTTACCTCATCTATGTTTTGAAGTTATGCTCAATTATAGCCACAATAGTTCACTTTAATCAAAAAATATTTGTTAAAATGACTCAAAAAGAAGAATATGTTACAGCAACTTGACATAATGAAGTTAGCAGGACTATTTCTAAAACTTTGAGTGTGCACAACTTTATCTGTTTAATTACTTTGAACTGTCGGGTTTACAGTGTATAAACAGAGTATTAACTAAAATCTATAAGTCCAGACGGCTCAAAACGAGACTAAAACATGAATTCAAGTCATTTTAAGTAATGTCGTTGTATATTTTTTCAGACTAAAGCTGGAGCCATAGAGATGTACAGTAAAATGGCCCGTAGAGCGTCTTTATTCGGGTCGCACATGCAGGATACACTTGGGACCACAGACACGATGAAATGTGAAATATAACTGATAATAACTGATTCGCCAATTCGGAAAATACGACCAAAAACAATGACATGCTGCTATAGAGTTGAAATCATAATAAGATTTGTGTGAGTGAATGAACAACACCACATCAGAGGAGACACTCGGAAGGTTTGACACAAGAGACACAACCAGCACAGAGAAATATACAAACATGCAGAGACAGTAGTAGAAGTAATGTCACATTTAAAAGTAAGATTTTTTTTATATTTACTCATGGGAAGAAAGTTAGAATGTTGTTTCCTCATCAAAAAAACACATGTAGAATTGCGTTTTGTTTTTTTGTTTTTGTATCCAGTTCTTCTTCTAAACTATGGACCGAATAATACTCTGAAATAATGAATAATCATAATATTTATTAGGGCCCATACAAGTAAAAACATCAACCTGCACAAAAGAGGTGATATGTTTGTGCCAGGTTAGAGCAAAAAAAGCTCATTTCCACATGCAATATTCTTTTTTTCTTCTTCTTAATTTTAGTCACTAATAGGAGCACAAATGTTCTATTCAAAATAATCTTTAAAAAGACTCAATATGTAACTGAAATAAAAGTATATTGATAATATTGGTATTGATTTTAGAACAAACGGACAAGAAAAAGTTATTTGGAAGTTTCCGTTTCAGTCAAAGTGTTTGTTGGAATCTTGTTTTGCTGAAATTGTAAGTTACAACTATTTCCCAGCACTGAAAATGAGCTATATGAAGCGTCTGGGGAGAGTGAAGCCTGATTCTTACATGCTGTTTTTAATCATCCCTCAAAATGTGATACTTTTTTAGAATTTAGTTTGTCTAAAGTCTAAAAAAAAGTCTAAAAGTTTAAGAGCCACTTAAAGTTGTATTTTGTCCCCCCGTCCCCCTCTACCTTCATGGGGGCCAGCTGTATGGGGGTGATGTAGGAGGGGTCCACCATGGGCTTGGGTCGGTTGGCGGTGTCGGCCAGCAGGCTCTGCCATTGCTGGGGCAGCCCGGTGAACTTCTGCTCCCGGGGGTCGAATCCTGTGTGAACGCGATGCTCGAAGTTTGACGGCGCCGAGATCTCCAACCGCTTCTTCTTCTTCCCAAACATGCTGGAAAACCCTGGCAAACCTGGGACGAGGACAGAGGATTGAAACGTTAGGTTTTAGCATTAGAGATATAGGGACTCATTCATGAATCTTTTCTTTAAAAAATGTCATAACTTCCACTTTAAGAAAATGCTGAGGGAACTCTGCACCAGATTCACAAAGGATCCTTACACAGTGACAGCTGTGCCTTATTCACCCACACCCAGCTACAAACACCTCCATGCTCATTTACAATGAATTTAAAAACTAATATATATTTGGTAAAAAACGTCCTTTGAACTTCCAAATTTGGCCAGTATGGGTTTGGTGTTATGACGTGTGAAAGTGTGAGGGACAGAGTGATGAGGTCAGGTGGAGCGTCTACAGACTAGCGGTGATTTGAAACATCCAAACCATAGACCGTATATATGAGTGGGCTAAGCTAACCCGTTAGCCGCCACGTGCCAAACAGGAAGTGCTCCAGGAGGCTCTTCCTGCTCCTGCTCTCCCTTTTTCCCACTGACTTACATCTTATCGTCCTCTGTCTGTAACTGCTGCACTGAGCCTCGTCATTTTGGTCTTAAAATGTTCAGATGAACCTGCAACACATGATCCTGATTTTTTATCACTATTTTGTCCGCCAAAAAAATCCTATTCATAACATAGAGTTTGGCTCCAGATTCACTCCTGTAACCGTGGCAGCGTGAGCCTCATTTGAGCGGCGCTGACGCTGTGGTGACGTCAGACTCACTCAGTCCACTCATATATACGGACTATGGTCCAAACTCACATGAACACACTAAGCGCAGGAATATTTGCGTCATAAACTTAAATAAACTTAAATAAAAATAAGCCGGTGCCTTATTGTATTTATCACGCTTTCCGCGATCTAGGACTGCTCATGTGGGGTGATGGGGGTCAGGGGGTGATGGGGGGTCAGAGGGTGATGTGGGGTCAGAGGGTGATGGGGGGTCAGGGTGAGGGGGGGAAGGGGGTGATGGGGGTCAGGGTGATGGGGGTCAGGGTTATGGGGGGTCAGGGGGTGATGGGGGTCAGGGGTGATGGGGGGTCAGGGGTGATGGGGGTCAGGGGGTGATGGGGGTCAGGGGGTGATGGGGGGTCAGGGGGTGATGGGGGGTCAGGGGTGATGGGGTCAGAGGGTGATGGGGGTCAGGGGTGATGGGGGTCAGAGGGTGATGGGGGGTCAGGGGTGATGGGGGGGCAGGGGGTGATGGGGGGGGAGGGGGTGTGGGGGGTCAGGGGGATGGGGGTCAGGGTGATGGGGTCAGTGATGGGGGTCAGGGGTGATGGGGGTCAGGGGTGATGGGGGTCAGGGGTGATGGGGTCAGTGATGGGGTCAGGGTGAAGTCGGGGTGTAGTGATGGGGTCAGGGTGATGGGGGGTCAGGGGGGTGATGGGGTCAGGGGGGTGATGGGGTCAGGGGGGTGATGGGTGTCAGGGGGATGATGGGGTCAGGGGGGTGATGGGGGTCAGGGGGTGATGGGGGGTCAGGGGTGATGGGGGGTCAGGGGTGATGGGGGGTCAGGGGGTGATGGGGGTCAGGGGGTGATGGGGGGTCAGGGGTGATGGGGGTCAGGGGTGATGGGGGTCAGGGGGTGATGGGGGTCAGGGGTGATGGGGGTCAGGGGGTGATGGGGTCAGGGGGTGATGGGGGTCAGGGGTGATGGGGGTCAGGGGTGATGGGGTCAGTGATGGGGTCAGGGGTGATGGGGTCAGGGTGATGGGGGTCAGGGGTGATGGGGGTCAGGGGTGATGGGGGTCAGGGTGATGGGTGATGGGGTCAGGGGTGATGGGGGTCAGGGGTGATGGGGTCAGGGGTGATGGGGGTCAGGGGTGATGGGGTCAGGGGTGTTGGGGGTCAGGGGTGATGGGGTCAGGGGTGATGGGGGTCAGGGGTGATGGGGGGTCAGGGGTGATGGGGGTCAGGGGTGATGGGGGTCAGGGGTGATGGGGGTCAGGGGTGATGGGGGTCAGGGGTGATGGGGGTCAGGGGTGATGGGGGTCAGGGGTGATGGGGTCAGGGGTGATGGGGTCAGGTGATGGGGGTCAGATGGGGGTCAGGGGTGATGGGGTCAGGGGTGATGCGGGTCAGGGGGGTGATGGGGTCAGGGGTGATGGGGTCAGGGGTGATGGGGTCAGGGGTGATGGGGGTCAGGGGTGACGGGGGGTCAGGGGTGATGGGGGGTCAGGGGTGATGGGGGTCAGGGGGTGATGGGGGTCAGGGGTGATGGGGTCAGGGGTGATGGGGGGTCAGGGGGTGATGGGGTCAGGGGTGATAGTCAGGGGTGATGGGGGTCAGGGGTGATGGGGTGATCAGTGATGATGGGGTGTCAGGGTGATGGGGTCAGGGGTGATGGGGTCAGGGGTGATGGGGGTCAGGGGTGATGGGGTCAGGTGATGGGGTCAGGGGTGATGGGGTCAGGGGGTGATGGGGTCAGGGGGTGATGGGGTCAGTGATGGGGGTCAGGGGTGATGGGGTCAGTGATGGGGTCAGGGGTGATGGGGGTCAGTGATGGGGTCAGGGGTGATGGGGTCAGGGGTGATGGGGTCAGGGGTGATGGGGTCAGGGGTGATGGGGTCAGAGGGTGATGGGGGTCAGGGGTGATGGGGGTCAGAGGGTGATGGGGGGTCAGGGGGTGATGGGGGGTCAGGGGGTGATGGGGGGTCAGGGGTGATGGGGGTCAGGGGTGATGGGGGGTCAGGGGTGATGGGGGTCAGGGGTGATGGGGGTCAGGGGTGATGGGGGTCAGGGGTGTTGGGGGTCAGGGGGTGATGGGGGTCAGGGGGTTATGGGGGGTCAGGGGTGATGGGGGTCAGGGGATGGGGGTCAGGGTGATGGGGTCAGGGTGATGGGGTCAGGGGTGATGGGGTCAGGGGTGATGGGGGTCAGGGGTGATGGGGGTCAGGGTGATGGGGGTCAGGGGTGATGGGGGGTCAGGGGTGATGGGGTCAGGGGTGATGGGGGTCAGGGGTGATGGGGGTCAGGGGGTGATGGAGGAATTACATTTTTTTGTTGCATTATCAAAATAATAATAAATAATATAAATAATAAAACTTTTTTTCTTATGAGTGATCCTGACCGTTCGTAGGATTTGTTCTTACAGAAGAACATCTTCAGTTCAGAAAAAGTTTAGTGAATGTCAAAAGTGTTCGTGAGAAGGCCTCAAGTACAAATTTGTTTGTAAGAACGTTTCATGAATGAGAAGTTTCGAGATGTTTTGACCGTTCCAACAACTGATGAGTAAATTACAGTTCGAGGACACATATTACGCTATTTTCAGATCAATGTTAAAATATAAATGTAATGTAAATGTTATTCCATTCACTCATGTTTAACACACAAACCCTGCATATTTACATTCTGTTCCACCTTGTGATGTCATGTATTAATACAGGAAGTGCTCCACTGTGTTTTTAAACTGCATACACCTTCACTAGAACCATTTAAGTCATTTCACCCCAGGAATTGCCGATCTTCACTAAACAAAAGCTAAAAGGCAACTGTTAACGTGAAAACTGCCGCTGCATAATGCCATAAGGTGATGAAAGTCTCATGAAAACTGATTATGTATACAGAGAAGTGTTTGAGTTTCAACAAAAAGGTGAGAACAACTGACGAGAATAACTGAAAAACTGTTGGCTAAAGTTAATTTGATGTGTGAGAGACTTGTTTAAGTGCACAAGTCAGTTCACCTGTTGTAGTTCAAACTAAGTCAGCTCTTTCTGGTCAGATTGTGTGAAATCAAAGCACAGATTAAATTCTAACTTAAGTAGCAGAGCTTCTAACAGAACAGTACAGGGAATATTGATCATCTGCAAAGTACCGGTTAGTAAAAAGGCAGATTAAACTCCCTCCCGTCCCTCCCAAAACTCAAACGAACTTCACTTCACTTAAAACTAGCATGGAAATGATGAAGTAAAACACCACCGACCAATGAATCCACAAAAAAGAAATACAGGCTGAGATCAGAAACACAAAAGACCTCCACGTTTGGCAGATATGCAAACGCTATTGCCAGTCAAACATTCTTCAGATACTTCTCTTTTTGTTGAGCTGCGACGACAGAAAATAGAACACGCTCTGTCCAAGATGCCCAAAAATCTGGTGTGTGGAGAAGTTACGTAATCTCTGAAATAAAGAACAATTCTGCGAGGGCCAAGGAGCTGTAGGCCTGACTACTATATAGCGATATCCATCTTTTTTTGTTCCGATACTGCTGTCGATTTTGGCTTTACATTTCTTGCTGATATCGATATCGACCAATACCAGAGCAGAGACTGGAAATATTAATTACAAGTTGTTTTGGACCAATATTTGTAAGTAAATTGTGTTATTACACCAATTTATATATTAAAATGGGATATCGACTGAACCGATATATTGGGACCGATATCTTAAAGGTGATAACTTTTCTGGTGGAGGTTCTGTCAATTTCATTCCGTCCAGTTCATTTCTTCTGAAGATGTTATTGCTTTGCTTGGAATGTTTCGCAGGTATAAACTTTTCTATCGGCATGGAGACCAAACCAGACCAGGTTACAGGTCAGATCTGTGGTGAGGCGACCCCGCTCACAGTTAGAATGCTTGTTTATCGAGGTATTTTTGAGCGATAAAACCACCTGTAAGTGAATAAATGTAAAGTAAAGGTGTTTAAAGTTATACTGTGGAACATTACAAGCAGAGCAATGATGTATCCATTGAAACAAGTTACCAAAAAGTTACATAGTGCAAAAGAAGAGAAAAGTTTTTGTTTTGGAGGTTGACACATATCTTCGACTCCGGCCAAGTGGATTCCAACCTCCGTTTTTTGGCCCAAACTGTGAGTATTCTTCTGGGGCACAAACCTCCGGACGGACAGACAGAGAAACAAGGGATTGTTTGGGTGAAGAGCAGAGTCCAGTCACAGGAGGAACCGTCACGAGGGCCCTGAATGCAGCGCCTTGTCTCCTATTGTCTGCAGCCACTGTTCTAACCGAAGACAAAGACACCTCTATCGCTCCTCCTTCACTCCCTCCCTCTCTTTCCTCTATCTCTCTCTCCTTCTCTCCCTCCCTCTCTCTTCTCTATCTCTCTCTCCTTCTCTCCCTCCCTCTCTCTTCTCTATCTCTCTCTCCTTCTCTCCCTCCCTCTCTCTTCTCTATCTCTCTCTCCTCTCCCTCCCTCTCTCTTCTCTATCTCTCTCTCCTCTCCCTCCCTCTCTTCTCTATTTCTCTCTACTTCTCTCTCTCCCTCTCTTTCCTCTATCTCTCTATCCTTCTCTCCCTCCATCTCTCTCCTTTCACTACTTCTCTTCCTCCCTCTCTCTTCTCTATCTCTCTTTTCTTCTCTCCCTCCCTCTCTATTCTGTCTCTCTTTCCTTCTCTCCCCCTCTCTCTTTCCTCTATCTCCCTCTCCTTCTCTCCCTCCATCTCTCTCTTCTCTATCTCTCTTTTCCTTCTCTCCCTCTGTGGCACTCTCCTCTCTCTCTCTCCTTCTCTCCCTCCATCTCTCTCCTCTCTCTCCCATTCTTTCCCTCCCTCTCTCTTCTCTCTCTGTCCTTCTCTCCTATCTCCTCTCCCCATTAACAACCCTCTCTCTGTCTCTCTATTTCTCCTCTATCTCTCCTCCTTCTCACCCTCTCTCTCTCTATTTCTCCTCTATCTCTCTCTGCCTTCTCCTCTCTTTCCCTCCTTCTTTCTCTCTCTCACTTACTCCCCCTCTTTCTGTCTCTCTTTCTCCTCTATCACTCCTTCTGCTCACCCTCTCTCCCTCCCTCTGTCTTGCTCCCTTACCCCTTCTCCAGTCTCTCTTTTTCTCCTCTATCTCTCTCTCCTCCTTCACTCTCTCTTTCTCCCTTACTCCCTCTCTCTGTCTTTTTTCTCCTCTATCTCATTTTCCTCCTTCTCTCTTTCTTGTTCACTCACCATCTTTCTGTCTCTCTCTCACTTACTCCCCCTCTCACTCCCTTTCTTTCTCTCTTAACCCCTCTCTCTCTCCCTCCTCTATCCCTCCCTTCTTCATTCTCTCTTCCAGCCTCCTCTGTTTACCGGTTGCCAGTGGAGACGTAAATGGACAAAAGACAATGGCCCAAATGCCAGCCAAATTAGGCGGAACAAAATACGTGTATCCTGTGTTTACTTGTACTTGTACTGTCAGTAGTAAGACTAGTACTGCTAATATAGTAGTAGTAGTAGTAGTAGTAGTAGTAGTAGTAGGAACAGTAGTAGTGGTACAAATCAAGCATATTAATATATTGTTATTGAAGCAAATCTCAAAATCCTCAAATAAATCCAAACTCAAATTCACGCTGAGTTGAAAATCTGTTACGCAACAAACTCAGCTCTCGTCTTTTGGCCCAGACCCGCCTTCGCTCTTCTCTCTCTCTGTTTTTAGGCCAAATGGTGACCCATGAAATCGTCCTCATCACAGTGACCGTGTGAGACATGAGTTTAAGAACGTGGCACAGGAAAGGCAAAGAGAAGGATGATCCAGAGCAGTGGAGAAGGAGGGGAGACTGTCAGGGCTCTTCAACACAAAGGACACGTATTTTTGGCTCTTTATGTGCAAAAATGCCGATTAAACTCAATCAAAATACTGATGAATATGCACGTTCATGGTCCTGTTTAGATGTTTGATTTCCAGCAGGAAGGTGAAAAACTGTTGGGTAATACTAGTTATAGTGTGAGAGACTTGTTTAACCGCACAAATCAAACCCCCTGTTGTAGTTCCAGCTAAATCAGCTCTTTATGGTCAGACTGTGTTAAAATAAAGCACAGATTAAAGTCTCTATTGCCTCAGACAGAGTAGTGCCTACAGTTAGCACAACAGGGAATGTTGATGGCATCAGCTCCAAAGTATCAGTGCCAAGAATTTCTTTAGCCCACTACAGCCCTGCAGGATAAAATATTAGCTAAATATATTCAGCAGTAGTGTAGAGTTAGTATTAGTGTAGCATAGTGTAGTGTAGTACAGTGTAGTGCAGTGCTAGTGTAGTACAGTGAAGTGCAGTGCTAGTGTAGTACAGTGTAGTGCAGTGCTATTGTAGTAGTGTTGTATGGTCTAGTGTAGTACAGTGAAGTGCAGTGCTATTGTAGTAGTGTTGTATGGTCTAGTGTAGTACAGTGAAGTGCAGTGCTAGTGTAGTACAGTGTAGTGCAGTGCTAGTGTAGTACAGTGTAGTGCAGTGCTATTGTAGTAGTGTTGTATGGTCTAGTGTAGTACAGTGAAGTGCAGTGCTATTGTAGTAGTGTTGTATGGTCTAGTGTAGTACAGTGAAGTGCAGTGCTAGTGTAGTACAGTGTAGTGCAGTGCTAGTGTAGTACAGTGTAGTGCAGTGCTATTGTAGTAGTGTTGTATGGTCTAGTGTAGTACAGTGAAGTGCAGTGCTATTGTAGTAGTGTTGTATGGTCTAGTGTAGTACAGTGAAGTGCAGTGCTAGTGTAGTACAGTGTAGTGCAGTGCTAGTGTAGTACAGTGAAGTGCAGTGCTAGTGTAGTACAGTGAAGTGCAGTGCTAGTGTAGTACAGTGTAGTGCAGTGCTAGTGTAGTAGTGTTGTATGGTCTAGTGTAGTACAGTGTAGTGCAGTGCTAGTGTAGTACAGTGTAGTGCAGTGCTATTGTAGTAGTGTTGTATGGTCTAGTGTAGTACAGTGTAGTGCAGTGCTAGTGTAGTACAGTGTAGTGCAGTGCTAGTGTAGTAGTGTTGTATGGTCTAGTGTAGTACAGTGAAGTGCAGTGCTAGTGTAGTACAGTGTAGTGCAGTGCTAGTGTAGTACAGTGAAGTGCAGTGCTAGTGTAGTACAGTGTAGTGCAGTGCTAGTGTAGAAGTGTTGTATGGTCTAGTGTAGTACAGTGAAGTGCAGTGCTAGTGTAGTACAGTGTAGTGCAGTGCTAGTGTAGTAGTGTTATATGGTCTAGTGTAGTACAGTGAAGTGCAGTGCTAGTGTAGTACAGTGTAGTGCAGTGCTAGTGTAGTACAGTGAAGTGCAGTGCTAGTGTAGTAGTGTTGTATGGTCTAGTGTAGTACAGTGTAGTGCAGTGCTAGTGTAGTGCAGTGTAGTGCAGTGCTAGTGTAGTACAGTGTAATGCAGTGCTAGTGTAGTACAGTGTAATGCAGTGCTAGTGTAGTACAGTGTAGTGCAGTGCTAGTGTAGTGCAGTGTAGTGCAGTGCTAGTGTAGTAGTGTTGTATGGTCAAGTGTAGTGCAGTGTAGTGCAGTGCTAGTGTAGTACAGTGAAGTACAGTGCTAGTGTAGTACAGTGTAGTGCAGTGCTAGTGTAGTACAGTGTAGTGCAGTGCTAGTGTAGTAGTGTTGTATGGTCTAGTGTAGTACAGTGTAGTGCAGTGCTAGTGTAGTACAGTGTAGTGCAGTGCTAGTGTAGTAGTGTTGTATGGTCTAGTGTAGTACAGTGAAGTGCAGTGCTAGTGTAGTACAGTGTAGTGCAGTGCTAGTGTAGTACAGTGTAGTGCAGTGCTAGTGTAGTACAGTGTAGTGCAGTGCTAGTGTAGTAGTGTTGTATGGTCTAGTGTAGTACAGTGAAGTGCAGTGCTATTGTAGTAGTGTTGTATGGTCTAGTGTAGTACAGTGAAGTGCAGTGCTAGTGTAGTACAGTGAAGTGCAGTGCTAGTGTAGTACAGTGTAGTGCAGTGCTAGTGTAGTAGTGTTGTATGGTCTAGTGTAGTACAGTGTAGTGCAGTGCTAGTGTAGTACAGTGTAGTGCAGTGCTATTGTAGTAGTGTTGTATGGTCTAGTGTAGTACAGTGTAGTGCAGTGCTAGTGTAGTACAGTGTAGTGCAGTGCTAGTGTAGTAGTGTTGTATGGTCTAGTGTAGTACAGTGAAGTGCAGTGCTAGTGTAGTACAGTGTAGTGCAGTGCTAGTGTAGTACAGTGAAGTGCAGTGCTAGTGTAGTACAGTGTAGTGCAGTGCTAGTGTAGTAGTGTTGTATGGTCTAGTGTAGTACAGTGAAGTGCAGTGCTAGTGTAGTACAGTGTAGTGCAGTGCTAGTGTAGTAGTGTTATATGGTCTAGTGTAGTACAGTGAAGTGCAGTGCTAGTGTAGTACAGTGTAGTGCAGTGCTAGTGTAGTACAGTGAAGTGCAGTGCTAGTGTAGTAGTGTTGTATGGTCTAGTGTAGTACAGTGTAGTGCAGTGCTAGTGTAGTGCAGTGCTAGTGTAGTACAGTGTAATGCAGTGCTAGTGTAGTACAGTGTAATGCAGTGCTAGTGTAGTACAGTGTAGTGCAGTGCTAGTGTAGTGCAGTGTAGTGCAGTGCTAGTGTAGTAGTGTTGTATGGTCAAGTGTAGTGCAGTGTAGTGCAGTGCTAGTGTAGTACAGTGTAGTGCAGTGCTAGTGTAGTTGTGTTGTATGGTCTAGTGTAGTACAGTGAAGTGCAGTGCTAGTGTAGTAGTGTTGTATGGTCTAGTGTAGTACAGTGTAGTGCAGTGCTAGTGTAGTAGTGTTGTATGGTCTAGTGTAGTACAGTGTAGTGCAGTGCTTGTGTAGTACAGTGTAGTGCAGTGCTAGTGTAGTACAGTGTAGTGCAGTGCTAGTGTAGTAGTGTTGTATGGTCTAGTGTAGTACAGTGAAGTGCAGTGCTAGTGTAGTACAGTGTAGTGCAGTGCTTGTGTAGTACAGTGTAGTGCAGTGCTAGTGTAGTACAGTGTAGTGCAGTGCTAGTGTAGTAGTGTTGTATGGTCTAGTGTAGTACAGTGTAGTGCAGTGCTAGTGTAGTACAGTGTAGTGCAGTGCTAGTGTAGTACAGTGTAGTGCAGTGCTAGTGTAGTACAGTGAAGTGCAGTGCTAGTGTAGTAGTGTTGTATGGTCTAGTGTAGTACAGTGAAGTGCAGTGCTAGTGTAGTACAGTGAAGTGCAGTGCTAGTGTAGTACAGTGTAGTGCAGTGCTTGTGTAGTAGTGTTGTATGGTCTAGTGTAGTACAGTGAAGTGCAGTGCTAGTGTAGTACAGTGTAGTGCAGTGCTTGTGTAGTAGTGTTGTATGGTCTAGTGTAGTACAGTGAAGTGCAGTGCTAGTGTAGTACAGTGAAGTGCAGTGCTAGTGTAGTACCGTGTAGTGCAGTGCTTGTGTAATACAGTGTAGTGCAGTGCTAGTGTAGTACAGTGAAGTGCAGTGCTAGTGTAGTACAGTGAAGTGCAGTGCTAGTGTAGTAGTGTTGTATGGTCTAGTGTAGTACAGTGAAGTGCAGTGCTAGTGTAGTACAGTGTAGTGCAGTGCTAGTGTAGTAGTGTTGTATGGTCTAGTGTAGTGCAGTGTAGTGCAGTGCTAGTGTAGTACAGTGTAGTGCAGTGCTAGTGTAGTAGTGTTGTATGGTCTAGTGTAGTACAGTGTAGTGCAGTGCTAGTGTAGTACAGTGTAGTGCAGTGCTAGTGTAGTACAGTGAAGTGCAGTGCTAGTGTAGTACAGTGTAGTGCAGTGCTAGTGTAGTAGTGTTGTATGGTCTAGTGTAGTACAGTGAAGTGCAGTGCTAGTGTAGTACAGTGTAGTGCAGTGCTAGTGTAGTACAGTGTACTGCAGTGCTAGTGTAGTACAGTGTAGTGCAGTGCTAGTGTAGTAGTGTTGTATGGTCTAGTGTAGTACAGTGTAGTGCAGTGCTTGTGTAGTAGTGTTGTATGGTCTAGTGTAGTACAGTGTAGTGCAGTGCTAGTGTAGTACAGTGTAGTGCAGTGCTAGTGTAGTACAGTGTTGTATGGTCTAGTGTAGTACAGTCTAGTGCAGTGTAGTGCAGTGATAGTGTAGTACAGTGAAGTGCAGTGTAGAGTTACTGTCGTATAGTATAGTATGGTGTGGTACAGTATAGTAATATCCATCCATCCATCCATCTTCTCCCGCTTAATCCGGCTGGGTCGCGGGGGCAGCGTGCTGCCCAATACTCATAGCACCTGACCCCCCCTATGAACCCCTCTGCAGGTGGTGAGCCCACAGGAGGGTGGACAACATGGTCCTTGATGTTAGTTCATAGGGGTGCGGGCATGTTTTAGGTTGATGGGGGAAACCGGAGTACCCGGAGGAAACCCATCCAGACACGGGGAGGAACATGCAAACTCCACACAGAAAGGCCCGGGCGACCCGGGGATCGAACCCGCAACCTTCTTGCTGTGAGGCCTGAGTGTTGCCACTCAGCCACCGTGCCGCCACAGTATAGTAATAATAAATCTTTATTTAATAATTATTATTTATTTACAAACAAGGTTTACAAAATGGTGTGTAAGCCACAAAGAGCAAGTAGTGTAGTATACTACCGTACCGTGTAGTGTACTGTTAGTGCAGTGCAGTGTACTGTACTGTTAGTGTAGTACAGTGTAATTTGGTATAGTGTAGTACAGTGTAGTGTGGTGTAGTGTAGTACAGTGTAGTGTAGAGTAATGTGTTAGTATAGTATAGTATAGTATAGTATAGTATAGTATATTTTAGTGTAGTACAGTGTAGTGTAGTTAGTGTTGGTGTAGTATAGTATAGTATAGTATAGTATAGTATAGTATAGTATAGTATAGTATAGTATAGTATATTTTAGTGTAGTACAGTGTAGTGTAGTTAGTGTTGGTGTAGTATAGTATAGTATAGATAGTATAGTATAGTATAGTATAGTATAGTATAATATAGTATAGTATAGTATAGTATAGTATATTTTAGTGTAGTACAGTGTAGTGTAGTTAGTATTTGTGTAGTATAGTATAGTATAGTATAGTATAGTATAGTATAGTATAGTATAGTATAGTATAGTATAGTATAGTATATTTTAGTGCAGTACAGTGCAGTCCCCTGTGAGCTGTGAGTAAAGGCGTCAGACCTGAATCATGAGCTGAGACAGAGCAGCTCACAGCTACAAGCTAAAGGCTGGTTTAGAAATAGCACTGAAACTGCACAGAACAGCAAAAGAAATATGTACAGTTAAAAATGAGCATTCAAATGTTGATCATGTCTTGTAATTATGGACAGTATGAATTTCTTAAATTGGAATATAAAAATTATTTTGTACTTTTTTTTTTATCTATACTGGTTTCAAAAAATGTTTTACTCTTTAACCAGTAAGTATTATTTTGTCTTATTCCTTTGGGGATAATTTAGCTATTTAGATAAATCTTAAAAAGTAAAAAAAAAATAATAATAATAATATAAAAGATAAAGAAGAAGAAGAAAAATGAAACGTATATGTAAACTTTTGGTACCTCTACATTTTATGACAAATAAATATCACAGTATATAACTGTATTATTAAAAAACACATTCTGTCTGCATGTTTCTGTTTCTCATCATTAAATTCCAATGCACCAATAAAACCCTCTCACTATTATGCCTATGTAAGCATGTATGTAATGTAAAGCTATGTTCCTATCATATGACAATGCCCGTGCACCACCCCCGTCCCCTTTCCCCAGCTGTCTCTTTAGCCAAGCAGGACCTAAGCATCGTGGCATAACCGTGGCGACCCCTGACCCACATGCACAGTCTTGGGTGATAAGCTTAGAGGAGCCTATGAGCTTTAAGGCGTCTGGTCCCGTCCACTGCAGCTGACCCTCGTGCACGCTCATACTCCACGTGCACGCTCACAGACACACGTGCACGCTCACAGACTCCCATGCACGCTCACAGACAACAGATGGGGACACAGGGTCAAGTCAGTCCTGCGCACTTTTATCTCCGTCCTGCAGTGTCCTTTTTGTGACTTTATGACTACTTTGGGGAATTTACAACACAGCAAAAATATACAAGTTAAAAGACATGAATTATGAATCTCAATTTGAGTAGTTTTGACATTTTAAGATGCATTTAATGGCACACGAGTAACTTTTCTGATTGAGGGCCTTCTACCGGCTTGTCTCTAATTATTACCTTGCCAGGCAATTTTAGTACATTTGTCCTAGCCTGGATTTTTTTTTTTCAAATTTTGCCATTAAAACTCATTAAAACTTGTTATTTCACAATCTGCTGCTGTAGCTGTGTCATATGATTTGTAATAAAAGCTACAGAACCAGAAATACAAACAAATAAAAATGCATACTCTTTCATACAAAACACACCGCAAACATGTATAGACAACTTTTTGGACATAAAAAATGCTTAATTTAGGGCCTTAGCTACAAAAGTGCAAAATATCAAGTCTGTAAGTAAACTAAAATATCCTTATTGCCTCAAAACAAAAAAAAGTGTCATCTCTCCATGACTTTACTAGTGCCAGTCCTGGAAACAGCTCCTGTCAGGTCCAGGGCCAGAGCCACAGCACTTCTGTATTTCCATGGTGTTTATTACATTTGTACAGTTGGACTGTATTAAACTTTCATTGCTGCTTGGATAGCACTTTGTAAACCTTGTAAAGATTTATTATTACTATTATTATTATTATTATTATTATTATTATTATTATTATTATTATTATTATTATTATTATTATTATTATTATTATTATTATAAGGACGGAAATATGCTCAGAAAGCCACGACTCTCAAGTAAGTTTCTATCTTTTATGGTAAGAAAGTTATGCGCGGTTATATAAAACATATCCCCTGGTACCGTATTCATACCGCTGGTCTGGAAGGGTTAAACTTATGTATCTCCATGGAAACACAAATGACGCAATCCGACCAAGTTACATGTCAGATTTGTCGAGAAGCAAGCTCACTTATAGTACGAATGCATGTTTTTTGTTGTTTTAGCAGTAAAAACAGATTAAATGCAACATATAAGTCATATGTTTAATGCCATATTGTGGAAAATTTCAGTATACATCTCCGTTAACTGTGCAGCACCAGAAAAGTGCTCACAAGAAAAGTAAAATACGCGTTTTTAATCATATTTTGGGTTTTACTCTGTGTCTCCTCCAGCTGCACTTCACTGTGTCACATCTCCCCAGTGGATTTATGGACAGGTTGTAGAGCACTTTGAGAACACTGAGGGCCTTAAGGTGCTTCGGTGTCACCCCAATGACAAATGACACCCGCTCACAGTGTTACAGACTGAGGCAGCCATTAGTTTAGAAGTAAAAAGGAGCGCCGTGACCATGAGTGAGATTTAGTGTAGTTCAGAGAGCTAAGGCCATGGAATATTTATACCATTTTCACACTCTAAATACTTGTACAGTGAGTGCGTTATTCATCCACTCCTCAGACACTGAGAAGTTGAAGGTGCACTGGGGGTCCGTCACCTGCTTGTTTCTATGGAGGTGTCATTGCTCAGCCTGGAATGTTCCACAGTGTGACATTAAACAGCTCTACTTTACATTTATTCAGTTACAGGTGGTTTTATAGCTCAGAATTACCTCGAAAAACAGGTATTCTGACTGTGAGCGGGGTCGCCTCTCCACAGATCTGACCTGTAACTTGGTCAGGTTTGGTCGCCATGAAGATAGAAAGATTTAATATCATACTGTGACACATTTTCAGACAAAGCAGTTTTTCGATGTTTGAAAATAATTGAGTAGTCTTTATTTAAGTTTATTTGAATTTTATGTTTACGATTTTAATAAAAGTGACTGTTAGCTTTGAAACTATGGATTTATAATAAAAACGGGATAAGCTCCTCCCCCTCTGTCTTGGGTCGAGATCGACTAGTGGCCGTTCCAGGTATTGCAGCTGCTGGGAGCTTGAGCCCAGAAAAAATTTTCCCGTAGAGCGCGATGCAGTTTTGGGGGAATTCAAACTTCCTGTGTTCTGACAGGGTGTCCACAACTTCCACAAAGGTTGGATTTTGTAGGATTATTTTCTACTTTCACAACATGAACTTTGTAAAATGTTTAAATCCTCTAGGGCTGAAACGATTACTCGAGTAACTCGGATAATTCGATTACAAAAAATATTCGGGGCAAATTCTTTGCCTCGAGGCTTCGTTTAATTCATGTCACCAAAGTCAATTTATTTAAAATGTCTCTGCTATCGTATCACTCCGCCTTTGTAGACTGCTGCGCCAGTCTGGGATCACTGTTTCACACGGACAGTTATCAATGACGTACATTTCAAAGATTTGAAGCGCCGCGATTTATTCCACGGTGTGGAAATGGCAGATAATGATGTGGCCGGTGCCAGTGTGCACTGGCAAAGCCAACCTGATGTACCACAACAGTACGTCTTCAATGCTGCAGCACTTAAAGCGAAAGCATCCTCATGTGAACTGTACTTCTCTAAGCGGAGTCGGAGAATCTACGAGGTAATATACTTTTACGATTGCTAACTGAAATGAAAAGTAACGCCTATTAGAATGTACAGTATTTGTAATTATTTGTAACCTGTGTTATGAGTCGATAGTAACGAGGCATAATGAGCAGCAAGAGAGCAAATGATCTCACTCAAATCGCTCCCTTCCTCACGTATACACAGACACACGCACACACTCGGTGTTTCCCATATCAGAAACGTCTAGTTCGTTGTTCTACTTTTACCAAAAATCTGATTTAATCTAGAACCGCTGGCATCAATAATTCCAATATCAGAGAAAGGAAATATTTTACCGACGTTTACGAACACTTATGTGTTCGCTAGTTCTATATTTAGCTTATTAATTAGGCTAGTTAAAGGATTAACGTTGTCACTTAGAAAACTCCTGTCTTATAAGCCAATAAGCCAAAGGTTTTACACTTGTTTAAAAAAAATGTTGACTTTAAATAAAAACCTTTTTTGTGAGGAATAACAGCAATTGCTTGCTCATTTTAAGAGGCCTTTCATGTTGCGTTACACACTATTGATATAGTTGTATAAAAACAAAAAAGTGTGATTTATCCGATTACTCGATTAATCGATGATATAATCGACAGAATACTCGATTCCAAAAATATTCGATAGTTGCAGCTCTAAAATCCTCAAAGCACCTAAAAGTTAGCTTTGTAAGTAGGGGTGAAAGAAAAAATCGATTCAGTGATATATCGTGAAACTTCATTGCACAATTCTCAAATCGATTCAAAATGGATCTAAATCGATTTTTTAAATAATATTTTTCACAGAAATGCATTAGTTACATTCACTGTTCTGATGATTTAAACGTTTTTATAAATTATATTTCATACAACTGTGTTCTTGTGAAGGTGCAGTTGACTCTATTAATAGACATAATTATTGATAAATCGCAATTTATCGCTTTAGCATTAGGATATATCGTGATATATCGAATGGTTAGCTAGCTCCGCTCTAGCAGCTCTCGCTATGATTGGTCCATACACTCCACACTGTGCTATGATTGGTCCTTACACTCCACGCCATGCTCTGATTGGTCCTTACGCTCCACACCGTGCTATGATTGGTCCAAACCCTCCATGCCATGCACATTACAGCCATCACTCTGGTGGGAGGAGCTCTCCAGGATTGAGGAAGTAAAAGCAGAAGAGAACTTTTTTTGGTGTCCATGAGCCAATGAGCACAGGCCTCTGAAAACAATATGATGCCACCTTGGGTTCACCTTTAGATTTTATTAGAGTTCTGTGTTTGAGACACAGTGAGGAAGCTAACATTCTGCCAATTACCTAATAATAACCCTGAGTGACCATTGCCAAGTACTTCATCAAGTGCAATATCTCCTCTCAGTTACCAATACAGGAATCCTACATGTCTACAGTTCATTTACGTTCACCCAAAGGTGCAGTTCCTGACTCATGATTCAAAATGTCTGCGGCCATCTGCCTCCTCTCCACGGGCACTTCCCCCTCACTGTTGAGGCATTCACACGACATCTCAACAGTCTATGGCACATATTTAATCAAGAGGAGAATATCGGCATACTGTATATTGGGATAATACAACCTGTTATGAAGAAAAGATAAGATCCAACGTTTGTGGATTTTCTTTCCTCTGATGGGAGTTGAATTTTATTAAACTTTATTTGGTTATCTTTTCAGGTTGGATTAAGGCTGGTCAAATTATTCTTGTTAAAATGCTGATTTTTCTAGTCACAATAGAGGAGGCCTAGTGGGACGCCAGTCACAAAAACTGTCATTGTATCCTTAGGCAAGGCACTCCACCCACATTGCCTATCTAATACCCAATTTGATTCTTAATACAAAAAGAGAGAGTGACTGAAAAACAAATCCGATCACCTGTTTTACTTCCGGCTAAGTCAGTTCTTTATGGTCATATTGTGTTCAAATAAAACTCAGATTAAAGTCTTACAAGCCTCAGACAGAGCAGAGCCTACAGTTAGCATCACACCCCCAAGGAACTTTGATGACATCTGCTGCAAAGTATCAAGATTTTCTGTAAAACTACCATATCATCAATACAGGAACCAGCACCTGCCTTATCTGACAATATTACATCAATGAAAACATTTCATTTCAGATTAAATAAAAATCAACTGTGGAGCTCATTTTGGTTTTTGTTTATTTGGGTGGTTTTAGTCGTTTTACCAAAGTCTCTTTCTGTTCCGTAAAGGCACGCAGCTTTTTGGAGAGCGCTCTGTTGTCATTTAGAGACTTGATTTGTTACGGAGTGTGAGCGGGCACGAATATGCAAACACATTTCATCCATAATTTAAAACGGAACATGGAGAAACACAAACTGAAGCTGATAAACAAGCAGAAGGAGGGGCATCTGACGCGATCGCAGACTGCTACAGGGAGAGCGGTGGGTTTCATGACGAGTATGAGGACAATGCAAGAATATAACAATACACAACGTTATATTCATTCGTATTTTTGTCTATGTTCTGTGCTGATTCGCCTTAAAGGGCTCATATTATGCTGTGTTCTGATCAATGTTATGCTGTTTCCTCATCAAAACCTGCATATTTGGGCTGTTTTCTTCTGGCAAATGCAAAACACTGTGTTCCACCTTGTGATGTCATAATACAGGAAGTGCTCCATTGTGTTTTTAAACTCCACATACCTTCACGAGAATCATTTTGTTGATTTCAGATGTGGAATTGCCGATCTCTACTGAAGGTAAAAGGAGCTGTTCACTTGAAAACTGCAGCTTCATGACATCACAAGGTGGAACAGAGCTAATAATAAAGGGTTACTCAAGCATGTGTGAATGAAACAAACACACTCCAAGTATGTTTTTGATGAGGTAACAACATTATACCATGGCTAAAAGCTCACAAGAATACATTTTGAGTAATATAGGACCTGAATGGTCAACATTTAATCTGTGAACATATGTAGGATTTAAACTGCACAAATCTCTCTGTCTATGCTAATATCGACATCACAAACTCTTTTTTTTAATTTAACTGTAGAATCAGTCTGCGTGAACAAGTTATTTATGTTTTCTTCATGCACATAATGTTAGTTTTGCTCAGTAGTTCACTGATGCTCGTCGATGTTTCCTTTAAGTTTTCGTCTTTCTTCCCTTGATCGTTGTGGATAAATTCTTCATGGACAGAATCTGCTCTTTGTCGTCCTTGTTGGATGAAGATTTGGCGTTGGGGCAGATTTACAAAGCTGGTCAAAAATATGTCACACTTTTCCACAGGTATTTTGCCAGAGAAAAGCATCGACCGGATGTTCGCGACTCAGCATAGCGACACTTCTTGCCATTGTGATAATCGCATATTATGCAAAATCGACTTCTGGGGGCTCATCAATCACTGAATCAATCAATCAAACTTCATTTATAGAGCTTTTCATACTAAAAAATGCAACACAAAGCGCTTTACAGTAACTAAAAACAATACCACATTTCCTTCCACCTTCCACACAAAAAATCAAGCCTAATTGATGGTCGTGCATCAAATTGTCTGCGTCACTTGAACCCCCTCCGCAGATCGGTCGACCAATGTGCAATTCCGAAATGTTGGTACTACAAGTCGAACCGATGCAGACAGCAAGGGAAAGCGATGCAGACAATAAAGGCTGTGATTGGTCCTCTCTACATTCTGGTACCCCACTTTCCCGCGTCATTTTGTCTACACGAACGCCATTTTTAAATCCTCGCCCCCTAGTGTTGAATTACTTTGCGGTGCATAGACCGACAACGACGCAGATCCATAAATCAAAATCGACAGAGTGCTTTGAGCCAACGTTAAACTGTACAACGGCCTTTAGAACATGCCCAAAGAGGTTTTAGACGTCATCCGTGCATGTTTGAGTCATTTAGAGATCTCTCCAGGTGTATTTTTGACGAGAAAACAACATTATAACATAGAAATTATAACATTTTGAATATGGGCTCTTTCAAAACTAAAAAGAACATGCTTAAATGCGTAACAGAACATTTAATTTCACCTTGATAAGCCCAAAAATAATTAAATCTGTGCTTTCTTCTTCTCTCTCTGCTCTTACCTTGCAACCTCTCTCGTCTCCGTGGATACGCCATGACACCAGACCCCTCTACTTCCCCATCCTCCTCCTCCTCTTCGCCGAATCTCCCACTTTGATGTCGAATTGCACTTCGGATAAACCCATTACACGCCTTATTTTTTTCCTCCACAAAACACGAAACCCAAACGGCCCAAAAATGAGGCTACAGCTCAAATACCGGGCACCAATTCTCCGCAGGATTCATCTGAGTGCGAGTTAGGATAGTCCATGTCTGTGTGCTCTGATAACTTCCAATGTGAAATGGAGTAAAAAAGTGCTGATGCCGCAGCCAGACGGAGCCACTTCCACTGTTTATATTATTCATCTGGAATAGTGACAAGTACGGAAGCCTTAGAGGGTCAGAAAAAATGACAATTGAAAAGAACAGTTGAAATCAAGCACTAAAATGTGTCCAAATCTACTTATTAGTTTAACTGCAGTAGCCATAGTCAAAAGTGAATGTATTAAAAGGTTTTATAGTACACAAAATCAGCATTGAGTTTTAATCCATGTTAGAATGTTGTTATCTCCTCAAAAACAGACCTGAAGTTGTGTTTTGTTTCTTTCACATGTTTTAGTAAGCCTTTATGTCTACATCTCCAAAGCTCAAAATGCTCTGTTCCACCTTGTGATGTCATCAAGCGGTAGTTTTGAAGTTAACTAGGCACTTTTTACCATTTGTTTAGATTGACTTCCAGATTCCAGAGCTGAAATTAACCAAATGAATCTGGTGAAGGTGTATGGAGTGAAGAAGGTGGGAGGGTGGACACTGCAAAAAAGGATTTTCTAGCATAGTTAAACAGATTTGAATTAATCAGATTAATCTTGAAAGATTACATTGTAAAAATTTTTACTTGTTTCAAGATATTCCATCCTGATATATCTTATCAAGATATTACAACTTTAGTTAGTGCCATGTGAATTATCTCACACTCTGAGGACCTCAAAGACCGGCCTCCTGCTGGAGCCAAGAATCAGGACTAAGTCTGAACATGTGAGACAGGCCTCTACCCTGTTTAAATCAAGGCTCTTGTGTTTAGCTGCAGATGACTGAAAGGTTTTCATGTTTCATTCCTCACTCTTCTCTCTAATTTAATATTTCTCCCCATTTTAAAAGTTTATGATGATTATTTATGTTTTGATTTGTTTGTATTGTGATTTTAATGTATTTCTTATTCTGTAAAGCACTTGTGCTATACTATATAACTTGCTTTGCCTTACAACTCATTCTAAGCACTTTTTAATATGAAATCCCGTCAGGTTAAACCTCTTTAACTTCCCGTTCAAACCCATTCTTTTCTCTGGCTCAGATCTGTACCTCACTGTCCTCAGAGGAGTGTCCTGGGGCTTTGGGGTGCAGATGTACGGCATTTCTAAGATGTTGGGAAAGTGGAAAATGTGACATTTCAATAAATGCAGTTTCAAATATAATTGATTTAATGTTGATCAGATGTGTGGATATTGTGAATGCTTGAAAGAAGGTATTCTTAAAACTAGGTATTCTTAAAACAAGTATCTATTTAAGAAATAATAGCCTAAGACACGTTATATACTAGAAATAAGCATTAATAAGTAACAATTACTGAAATCAAGGATATATATGCTCAAAATAAGATGAAAAATCTTGCCAAGAATACTTGAAATTAGTGTTTTCTGCTTAGAACAAGATTTGTATTTTGTCTCACTTTAAGAAAACTTGGTAAGTGAACATTTCTTACTGCACTGGCAGATAATTTCGCTTAAAATATGGTATTTTACCTCAAAATTAGTATTTTTGTCTTATTTTTTATAGGCCTTTTTGCAGTGTAATCCAATCCAATCCACTTTATTTCTATAAATGCACAGTTCATAAACAAAACAGTTCCCAAAGTCCTGCTCAATACAAATAAAACATATCCAATAGAAATATAAAATAAAGCTCTAGTTAACTCCACTAGTCAAATCAAACAGCAGCAAGAGCAAGAATACCAGTAAATAATAAAAAGGTAAAAAATAAATTGAAAAAACACAGAGGACCACACAACTCACGCGGTGTTAAAAGCCAGAGAGTAAAAGTGGGCCTTAAGACGACAGTTATAACACTACACTGTGGGGGCTATTTGGGTGTGTGGGGGCAGAACATTTGAGAAATTGAATAGGCCCTGTCCCCCCGGTTTAAGTCTCGTCTTAGGCACCACGAGCTGCAGCTGGAGCTCAGACCTCACACTGCAAAAAAACAAAAAACAAAATATAGCCAAGTTAAGATGACTTGAATTAAGAAAGTAAAATCTACCAGTGGAACTAGACTTTTTGTACTTAAAATATGAAAATACATCTAACCCTACATAAGAAAAACAACAACTTTTTGCATTTAAAATAAGAAGCAAAATCGAATATTGCTTGAATTAAGAAAAACACACTTATTCCATTGGCAGATCATTTTACTTTTCAAGTTGAATCTACGCAAATAAAGTAAAATGTTCTTAATTTAAGTCATTTTAATTTAGCTAGATATTGTATTGGGTTTTTTTTTTCCAATGCAGAGCAGGGAAAAAAATGCAGGGGTGTAAATCTGAATGAGATCTGAGATGTAACATAGGACCAGTCCATTCAAAGCTTTAAAAACAAACAATACAATCTTAAATAGACTCTATAATCAGGATAATGTGTGCTTGTTTTTTGTTTTCTGTTAAAAGTTGCGCCGCAGAATTTAGATTTTTTAAATTTTGGGTGTAAGAGAGAGAGGAGAGACAGAGAGAGCATGAGAGGAAGAAGGGTTAAGACAAGGAGAGAGATAAGAGCAGAGAGAGAGGCAGAGATAGGAGCTGAGAAGAAAGGAGTAGGAGAGAGAGATAGAGAAGAAAAGAGAGTGTGTGACAGCGCAGAGAGATAAGACAGAGAAAGAGAAGGAGTAGGGAGGTCAGCTGGTGTGGGCGGAGGACTGGACGGGGCTGGACATGAGGTGAGGCAAAGGGACAAATGACAAAATAGTGTGGCAGCTGCAGAAAGACTGAACTCCAACCCTGATAAAGACACAAGGGACTATTCAGTATAAAGCTCCTCAATCTCAAACCGGCCCCGGGGTCATAACCCTTCCACACCTAAGGGCACTGGATTTTTTTCTTAATTTTGCTACTAAAACTCCTCCTTTTACCCTCTAATGAAGTGTTATACTTCCTTCTTTCAGTCCAATCTGTTATTTCACCATCTGCTGCTGTAGTTGTATCATATGGCTTTAATAAAAGATATAGGACCAGAAAAAGCAACATGTATAGACAACTTTTTGGACATAAGAAATGCTTAATTTAGGGCCTTAGCTACAAAAGTGCAAAATATTAAGTCTGTAATTAAACTAGAAATGTCCTTATTGCTTCAAAACTAAAAACTAAAATAAAATAAATACTGTATTTTTGGACTATAAGTCACTTTTTTCAGGGTTTGGATGGTTCCTGTGACTTATATATTACATTTTTCACACTGACAGTCCATAGACCAAATATATGAATTGTATATACAGTATGAATCAAAAATGAAAAAACATTATCCAGTTTTTAAATTTTGGTTTTAGAGACAAATAATAAAGAAAAGAGTTTTGCTTTGTTTTTTTCATTTTCTTACTTTTGGTTCTATATTGAAAATATGAATGAACAAATGATACATGGATTCTTCTCTATTAGGTTGTTTTTATTACTATAACTTCTATAACTTTGCCTTTCAAGATGAAATGTTGGTTCTTGGTCTCTGATTTTATAAAATAAATTTCCCCCAAAAAGTGCAACTTATAGTCCAGTGTGACTTATACATGTTTTTTTCTTCTTCATTATGCATTTTTTGGCTGAAGCGACTTATATTCCAGAGCAATGTATAGTCCGAAAATACGGTAATCGCCTCGTGACTTTCCTGGTCCAGTCCTGGAAACAGCTCCTGTCAGGTCCAGGGCCAGAGCCACAGCACTTCTGCATTTCCAGGGTGGAAATTACATTTGGATTTGTTCATTTTGACATTTTGAAATAAACCTTTCATATAAAAATAGCAAAGGGATTACATAAACCAAGATGCATAATTTGCCATTTATTTGAGAAATAACTGCACTTAGAGCAGATTTTTCAGTTGTTATGAACACAGACGCTCAGAGCAGAAAACCATCTCGACTCACTTCACTCTCCCAAAGTTTGGGCCGATCAAAATGGCCTGAGCGCATGTGTCTGGTGGAAAACAATCTTCCTATTAGACGTGCATGTGACGCAGGATAATGCCGGAAGTATGCTTGAGAAGCCACAACTCTCAGCCTTTCGAGAAAAAAGTATGTTTCTATCTTTTATGGTTGGAAAGTTATACGCAGTTATATAAAACATAATCTCAGGTGTCATATACGATACCGTTGATCAAAAATTCGAACCTTAATCATTACTTAAAGTTCCTATATTACACAAAAATGACTCTGGTGATCTTTAAACTGTGTTATAATACTGTTTCCTCAAAAAAACATAGTGATCCACTGTGTTTTTAAACTCCATACACCTTCACTAGAATCATTTGCGTTAATTTCAGCCATGGAATTGTCCATTTCTACTGAACTAAAGGTAAAAGGTGGTTGTTAACTTGAAAACTACCACCACATGACATCACAAGGTGGAACAGAGCATAAATGTGAGCTTTGGGGATGTACAGAATAATAATAATGCAGGATTACTCAAAAGTTTTAACATGACTTAAAGCTCACAAGAGTCAGTTTTGTGTAACATGGGACCTTTAAATACTAGTTTCTGACGACTACACCAATCAAATGAACATTATGACAAAATAATATTCCTTTAAAATGTTTCTTAGTTATTGTGATGTCCTGCTGGATTCCATTTGTGTGTCAGACTCAAACATTCTCACACAACACTGTCATTTTTCACATTTACACTACATTTATATTGCAGCAACTGTGTCCAACTGTGTCCATCTGTAACTTTTTTTCTTTCATTTTAGACTTAACTTGACATTAGTAGAAATATAATGATATCTTAGAATCAGACTTAGACTTCAAATAAGGCATAATTATATAAATGTATATGTACAAGTAAAGTAAAATGTCAATAAATATCATACCGATGTTTAGATGTAGATTGTGAAAGTATCATACAGAGAGATCTGGATATCGTTATATGGTTTCTCTATCCAAAACCCAGAAATAATCGGACAATTCCCAAAATCAGATCAGATTCTTGCTGTGTAAATATATTCATTGGCCCCGTTTACATGAGAATTTTAAATGCTAATTAATTATTTCTGAATGAAATAGATCCGAATTAAATTATTCTCCTTCAAGTTTACATGGAAATTCAATCCGATTTAAATCGAATTTATTTAATTCCGCTCAAAGTCTGGGGGTCAAGGAGGGTTCTGATTGGACAGCGACATGAATATATTTACGTCTTTGGGAAGAAAACACAATCTTTAGTTGCTACTGGCTTTTCTGTCATCTCAGTTTATCGTTGGGCCATGGGGGTGCGTACCTCTGTTCCCCAGTTTGTTCAGGCGGGGAACAGCACTCAGAGAGTCCCGGTGTTCCTCGTGTTCACGTAGCAATGAACATTTGTTATTTCAGGCTCTTAATTAGCCTAATCATTTTATGGCAATAGGCAATACCCTATTCAATTGATTCACCTTATAAAATGAAGTGCTTTTAGCCTAGTGTGAGAAATGCTCCAGTCGGACTAGATCCAAACTCAGACTCCTGAATACAGCAGGAGCAGCTCTGGTTCAGGCCGGGCTCAGAGGAGTTGGAGCAGGCAGTGATTATGGCCTGGGGAGCGGAGGACGGATGGCTCAGAACAAGATATAACAAACCAAACTGGATGTTTTGCACCACCTCGGAACCAGCCACAGCCCTCGAGCATGAAGGACTGGAGCAGCCCGCCCGGGCTCTGTGCTGTCGTGAGTCCCGAGTCTTTACCCAACACAAAGCTTGTGCTCCGGGCTGGTGTGTGGAGAGTTGTGTACAAACTTATAGGCTACATGCAGATGTTTTACCAGTTCATGATGATAACCGGGCATCGGTATCTGTCGCATGATCATGATCGAGGAATTCTGTGCTGTATTTTTTGCACCTGTCTGTTTGGCACTGATCATTACCTGCACTGTTATATTCTGGTAAATTTGTACATTTTTGTGTTACATTATAGAGGTTATTGTTTTCTACTTTATTTTGTACTATTTTATTTATTGCATGGTTAGTCGTGTTTGTCTATGTTTCGCTCCAAGTACAGCAGCGATTTCCTAATGTTGTGAACCTGTTCATTCATAAGGCAGTAAAACTGATTCTGATTCTGATTCTGAATAATTTCAATTGGATTTAAGAACAGAATAAACCACCCACTTAATTTGGAATTAAGTTTAAATCCGAATAAACATTAGGAATTAAGTGATTACATTGTCTTTTGTAAATCGGAATTAACTTTTATATTGTGAATTAATTTATTTTTAATCAGATTTAAAGGTCTCATGTAAACGGGGCAAATGTTCGAGAAAACTGACGCAAAGACTGTTAAACTTCCCTTTCCAGACCCTATATTCTGGGTTGGATTTGGCCTGTGCTATGGGCCCACATGCTCAGAAGCATACCGCCTCGGAGCATTCCTGAGGAGACAGAGTTTGGTGGTGGGAGCTGAAGCTGACACGCCCAAACTCAACTCCTCTGGTTAAAAATACGACAGGATCAGAGGCTCTGAGGGGGCTGAGAGAGAGAGGCCCTGCCAAATCTATACGCTGTGAGGAGGAGGAGACCACGGGCAGCTGCACACTAAATAAAACCTGCAGATACTGTCGGGTACGAGGCTTTAAAGAGCCCAGATTACACTGTTCTGGTCTGTGCTATAAGGTTGTTTCCTCATCATTACAGGTGCTCATGACTTGTCTCCGTGGAGATGTTAATACTTTGGTTGTCATGTGGTTGTCATGTACGGTATTGAACTCATCTGGATGGCATTTATTTAACCACAAGTTTCAAGTAAGTCTCATGTTTTTGAGCTCAAGTCCGAGTCAAGTCCCAAGTCAAAGACAGGCAAGTCCAAGTCGAGTCTCGAGTCACTGGCCCAGAAGTCCAAGTCAATTCCATGTCGAGTCTCGAGTCACCGGCCCAGAAGTCCAAGTCAAGTCCAAGTCGAGTCTCGAGTCACCGGCCCAGAAGTCCAAAACAGAGATTTTTTTAGGAGAAGCATCGAGTCTTCTCAAGTCACAGGGCTCAAGTCCAACTTAAGTTCCAAGTCATAGACCTTCAAGTCCAAGTCCAGTCCCAAGTCTTAGTTGAGTCAAGTCTCAAGTCCTAAAAATAGTGACTCAAGTCTGACTCGAGTCCAAGTCACGACGTGCAAATCCCCACCTCTGACCACAGGTATTCAAGTGCTCAAAAATATCTTTAAAAACATCCATTCTCACTGTGAGTGGGGTCGCCTCTCCACAAATCTAACCTGGAATTTGTCTTGCAAAACTCCATGTAGAGACTGTGGAACATTCATAGCCACATCTCCATGGAGACAAGCGGGCAACGCACCTTCCACCGGACAATTTACACAGTGCAGCTTTAAAATACCTGGTGTTTTGTTTTGTTTCATTCACTCATATGATTAATACACTCATCCTGTATATTTAGTTTACTCTGTTCCACCTTGTGATGTCATGTGGTAATACAGGAAGTGCTCCAATGTGTTTTTAAACTCCATACATCTTCAATAGAATCACTTGGATAATTTCAGCTCTGGAACTGTCCATCTCTACTGAACTAAAGGTAAAAGGAGCTGGAAACTTGAAAAGTACCGCTTCATGACATCACAAGGTGGAACAGAGCATTTTGACCTTTGGAGATGTAGACAGACTAATCATAAAGAGTTACTCAAACAACTCCACGTCTGTTTTTGAGGAGGCAACAGCATTATAACATGACTTAAAGCTCACAATATTGTATTCTTCTAAATGCTGTGTTTTCCCTCATAGAATATACTGTAAAAGCAGCACTTTGTTCCATATTAGGAATTAGAATTTATTTTACGGACAAAACATTTACTGACAGGATCATGTAGAGAGGGTTAATACAAACATTTTAAGACCAAAGCGACGAGGCTCACAGCTGCAGATACAGAGAGAGGAGTGACAGTTTTTCCAAGTAAAGTCAACTGAAACTAGAGTTGATGGAGCTGGAAGTGTGCCCATGCTCATTTCCTATTTAGAACATAATACATACTGTTCTTGCACCTTCACTTCACCTGTAACAGAGGAATACAGAAGGAGACAGAGGAGCTGGTATCTCAATGACACCTCTCAGTCTGGAGGTCAAAACTCACTGAGCACACGTGAACACTGCTGCTCTCCACACACACAGATCTGAGCTGTGAGACTCAAGCTGGACTGAGTAAAACTATAGGCCTATATGAATGCGTTTAGGATTATAACGTGAACTATACCATACCAATTTATATATTATATTTATAAAGCACTTCATAAAACCTTAGAGCTGGACAAAGTGCTGTACATAAACATAGAACAGACAAAGTCACAATACAACTATAAAGTGAAGTGTATAGCTTTCCTGCTTGTCGCCATGGAGATACATTTAAAGGCTCTGTTCCTGATTTTTACCGTCTTAAAATACTGTGTGAAAAACAGAACTAGATCATTTTAAAGCATGTGGAGTGGTCCAAAGTTATTCCTCACAACTTTCAGAGACCGCAACAGACTTTTGCCATGAAGCGAACAACAACTAGGATGCAACAACACGCACTTCCTGATTACCAGACAATAAAATGCTTCATAATTAGATGCAGACAGCACACAGTGGACTTATTCTGAACTCAAGAACTGTACTGGGCAACACAAGTTTGCACAGATACATAGGAAAAAAAGTCAGGTACAGGGCCTTTAATGCTATATTGTGGAACACTGAACATTTCTGGCAAAGCAATAGTATCACCATGGTGACAAGCACTCATTAAGAAAGGTTACATAGTGCACCTTTAATGTAAATAGCTTAGAAATGTTAAGATTTTAGTTTAGTTTAGCAAGCCTTTTTACATTATCAAATGAAGTATGATTGTCTGATTAAATAACATCATGTTTGTATAATGTTACTATAGGTTTATAAGTACGGTAAAATACCAAGTTAGAGTCAGGGCGTTTATTTGTTTCAATCACTTAACAGGCCAGGCGTTTATTTGAGAACAGGCGGCAGTTTGGGGCAGGAGATTCATTCCTTCCTCACAAAAATCTTGCTTAACAAAATGGGGAAAATATCTAACTCAAATTCTTTTAACCAGTATGACTATAACTGACAGTTTTTGCAGTTACACAATGGCCTGGCAACTACTTTGCCCACCTTATCGGCATGATTACTCCCACCTCACCCCCTGTCTTTCCTCGCCCTTTGCCCTAAGTTTCCTCTTGCGCTACAGCAGCTACGATCACATTGCTGCTTCCTTCGAATGACCAACCTGAAGTAATATTCAAAAGTAAAACGTCTCGTGGCTGCTTCTCCCTCTTTTACCACAGAAAGTTTAAATGTTAAGACCTATCCATCCATCCATCCATCATCTCCCGCTTAATCCAGCTGGGTCGTGGGGGCAGCTTGCTGCCCAATCCTCATATCACCTGACCCCCCCTATGAACCCCTCTGCAGGTGGTGAGCCCACAGGAGGGTGGACCTTGATGTTAGTTCATAGGGGTGTGGGCATGTTTGGGTTGATGGGGGAAACCGGAGCACCCGGAGGAAACCCATCCAGACACGGGGAGGAACATGCAAACTCCACACAGAAAGGCCCGGGCGACCCGGGGATCGAACCCGCAACCTTCTTGCTGTGAGGCCTGAGTGTTGCCACTCAGCCACCGTGCCGCCCTATTTTAAGACCTATTTTTTTATTTTTCCGCTGCACCGGTGCCATGGCGAACAAAAATGTGTTCAGGCTCAGACTGAGTGAAAGAAAGCACGATAGGCTACAAAAAATCAAAGCAAAACAAACCAGGCCAAGAAGAAAAACGTGCAGCATCAGTGGTCATGTCCTCTTCCTTGATTTTTTATTTTTTTTATATATATATTAGACTCTCCGATAATTTGGAACTGGTGGTTATTTGTCAAAATATACACCTGCACCCGACAGGGACCCGGCGGTGAATTCAAACCTGGCTCTTATTTGATATTTTACAGTGCATGAAATATTTCTTTATAGGTATTTAGGTATTTTTGAGCTATAAAGTCACTTGTAGTTAAATAAATGTAAGGTAGAGCTGTTTAAAGTCATACTGTGGAACATACCAGGCAGAGCAGTGCCATATCCATAGAAACAAGCAGATGATGGACCCCCAAACAAAAAGTTACATCATTCACCTGTGAATAGAATTAAAAACAGTACAAAACATCATGGGGAAACTCAAAATCAATCTGCCAAATATAAAACACAAGAAGCTGATGTAATTGGCACCAGTAGAAAAACCAAAACAAGTCTTAACCGTATGAGACAAACTGAAGCGTATATGAAAGCAGAGACTGTGGCTCTGTGTGCTTGTTTGAGCGCCTCGGGGTAACATCTGTACACAGACAAACAACTTTCTTCTTTCTTCTCAAACTAAAGCAGGTTTTACAGATTTAGAGCTTTGGAGCTGCAGACATGAGACTAGAGACTGAAGACCACTTTGTTCTTCAAATGGGACAGACTCATTGACAGAACTTCACTAGAACCACCAAAAAAACAAATGAATGAATGAATAAATAAATAAATAAATAAATAAAGTAGTTTGACATCCTGATTGCACATGGGCAAGAGATATGACACCCACAGAGGTATAATTCCAATATAGATATTTAAAGTTGACTATTACTGTTAGTTTTTAAGCAGGGGAGTAGATAAGGGCGGCCATAGTCCGTATATATAAGTGGACTAAGTGAGTGTGACGTCTCCACAGCGTCAGCGTCGCTCAAATGAGGCTCACGCTGCCACGGTTACAGGAGCGAATCTGGAGCCAGGCTCCATATTTGGAAATCCGACCACGAGTATCATAGCAACCACAAGAGCCAATCATGACTGAGGTGGTTAAATGTCCCCGCCCGACTCACCGGGGAGTGCCCGCCCTTCGAAGAGCAGTGATACTCTACTCTTTACCGTTCTACACAGGCCGCTGGATTTCAGTGATTCATGAGAAAACTTTTAGCTTTTATCATCAAACTTTAAACAGTAAATTTAAGTCACTGATTCATATTCTATGTTCTGTTATGTACGAACAGCAACTAGCTGTCAATCAAACCTGCTGCTAATGCTAGGGGGAGGGACCTCGGGGAATGAAGTCGTCTGATTGGTTCATTATTTATGTTCATATCTTGATTTAGGAACAAAATAGTGAAATGAAAAATTAAACGTGTGCGGGTTCATACAAACGTTTTAAGATCAAAATGACGAGGCCACAGCAGCAGGCCCAGACAGAGGGACAATAAGATCCCAATGTAAGTCAATGGGAAAAAGGGAGAGAATGAGCCGGAAAAGCCTCCTGAAGCACTTCCTGTTTGGCACGCGGCGGCTAACGGGTTAGCTTAGTCCACTCATATATACGGTCTATGGGGGGGACAAAGGAGTCTGTTGTCCAGGGCCCCAGGGTTTTAGGGGACCAGAATTGCAGCTTCATCCTATTCATTTACATTGGAGGGGGGCCCATGTGAGGCTCCTTGCCCTGGGCCCCCTTCTGTTGACGGGCCTGTTTATAAGTCAGACCTGTAAACTTGTTCTTATTCCCTGCCCCAGCCCCTGCTCACAAGTTCACTGACTGCTCCTGTGTTTTTAAACGGCTTTCTGGGGCTGGTGGTTTTCTGTTCTAAAAGCTCTGTGTTCTTTGAAAGCTTCTGCGCGCTCCATTATCTCCACTCTCATGTCCAGGGGAAGGTCTGAGCTTCTATTATTGATGCTTCAGGAGGACACGGTGCTACTGGAGCTGAGGGAAACTGTGTAAACCACAAACATGTAAACAGGAGAAGGATTTGTAAAGCCACTTTGGGTTTCGTTTGAAAAAGTGCAGACTTTGCTTTACTCTGGCAGCTTCAATCATCCTGGACATTGAGCTTAGTTTTAGATTATTTGGGCCTGAAGAATTCAAATACACACGTTTCATTTGGATAAATCAAATACAAGAGCAAAACGTTCGACCTCACTGCCACGCTCACACTAAGTCATTTATAGAAGGTCAGTGTTTTTTCATGTTTTATAACTTAAAAGATACACTGTGAAACTTTTCTGGTGGAGGGTCAGCCACCTGCCTGTCTCCATAGGCAACAGTGACGAAGTGATGTGGAATGGACTAATTAGCAGCTCTGCTACTTGCAACATGAAATGAAATGAAATGCTTTAAAAACATGTTTGAAGCTAAAGTCCGTTGCTAGAGGTGGTGGAATTCTGTCAGCCAAAAAGCCAAAAAACAGCCCAGATCAGTGTTTCCTCGGTGGAGATCTCACTGTGGCAGTGAGTCTGTCAAGACAACAAACTAGTGCAGTCTTTTAAGCCTCCTAGTCAAAACTGAGTTAAATGTGATTTAGAATCAGCTCTGCTCTCTTTTCTGAAGTGTGTCCGACATTAGAGGGTCACAGAGGTCATAATTGTACAGTCTGGTGAAGGCTGCTGTTTACGATGAGGCCATCCATCCTCCAGGTCTGAGCCAAGGCCCTGAGCTCACAGCCACACAGAGGAGAGAGGAGAGAGCTGAAGAGCGCCCCCTTCAGGTTAACACTATGAATCCTTACAAAGCCACAGAGCTCATTGTAAAGGGTTAAAGGTCCCTTGGACACAACAGAAGGTGGACGCAGGAGAATTATGAAGAGCAGGTGAATCTGACTAGAGTAAGTAATATAAAACAAATCTAGAGACGAGGAGGGTGATTCTGACAAAAACTAATGTCTGTTTTTTGCATGATCCCAATGACACTGAGAATCCATCAGAAATGTGTTAAAAACGACCTCAACTCCCTCAAGTGTAGAAATGTGGATGATGTTGATGTTGAGACTGATTTAGATTAAAGGTGATGAAGGATGAATACATGTATATATTTATCTGCCGTACCAACTGTGCGGTCTTCCACGTAACACTCGACAAACACATTAACTGTGCATATGCAGTGTTTTTCCCAGCATGCATTAGTCCTCATGGAGCAGAGACAGTGGAACCTACAAAAGCTCAGTTCATTTTCACTTATGAAACTCTTATGAAACATTGATGGAGCCACTCAGGCCCGGTCAACGCACTGCTCTGTTTCTCTCTCTCTCCCTCTTTCTCTCTCCCTCCCTCCATCTCTGTCTCTCCTCTCTTTCCCTCTTTCCCTCTCTCCCTCTTTCTCTCTCCCTCTCTGGCTCTACCTCCATCTCTCTCCCTGTCTCCCTCTCTGTCTCTCCTCCCCTACTTTTATCCCTTCACTCTTTCTGCCTCTATCTCTCTTCCTCCCTCTCTCTTTCTTACTCTCTCTCTCCCTGTCTCCCTCCCTCTCCTCCCCTTTTCACCTCTCTCCCTTTCTACCCCCTCTCTCTCTTTCTCCCTTGCTCTCTGTCTCTCCTTCCTCTCCTCCTCTTCTTTCATCTCTTTCTCCCACTCTCTCATTCTCCATTCCTCTCTGTTTCGCCTCCCTACCTTCCCCTTTTTCATTTTTCCCCTTTGCTCTTTCTCCCTCCCCTCCTCTCTTCCTCTGTCTCCCTACCTCTCTATCTTTATCTCCATCTCTGTCTCTCCTGCCCTTCCTTCATCTCTCTCTGTCTTTCTCCCTCTCCTACCCTTCTGTCATCTCTTCCCTGCCTTCATCTCTCTCTCTCTCTGTCTCTATCTCCATCTCTGTCTCTCCTCCCCTTCCTTCATCTCTCTCTCTTTCGCTCTCTCTCTCTCCCTCTTTCTCCGTTGCCTCCCCTTCTCTCATCTCTCTCTCTCTCACTCTCTCTTTGTCTCTATCTCCATCTTTGTCTTCCCTCCCCTTCCTTTATCTCTCTTTGTCTCTATGTCCATCTCGCTCTCATCTCCCTGTCCTCTCTCTCCCTCTCTCTCTCTCTCTGTTTGTCTCCCTCTTTCTCTCCTCTTTCTCTCTCTCTCTCTCTCTCTCTGTTTTTCTCCCTCTTTCTCTCATCTTTCTCTCCCTCTCTCTCTCTTCCACTCCACTGGTATTCAGCTGTGATGGAGCATAGAAGCTTATACCTGCTGACCCACATTACACTGTACGCACACACACACACACACACACACACAGGCACACACACACACAGGCACACACACACAGGCACACACACACACAGGCACACACACGCACACACACACACACACACACACACACGCACACACACACGCACACACACACACACACAGGCACACACACACAAAAACACACACACGCACACACACACACACACAGGCACACACGCACACACACACACACACACAAAAACACACACACACAAAAACACACGCACACACACACACGCACACAAAAACACACACACACACACAAAAACACACACACACAGGCACACACACACACACAGGCACACACACAGGCACACACACACACACGTGACTTAATAACAGAACTGAACATGGAGTTTCTCTCACGTACTTGAAATAAGAACTATCTGCACCTGATACATTTGAAGTTGATTTGAATAGTTCTAGTAATAATTCTAACCATCCATCCATCCATCTTCTCCCGCTTAATCCGGCTGGGTCGCGGGGGCAGCTTGCTGCCCAATACTCATAGCACCTGACCCCCCCTATGAACCCCTCTGCAGGTGGTGAGCCCGCAGGAGGGAATAATTCTAACCATGTTTTAAAATTATTTATTTTATTTTATTTATCAGTTTGACTGTATCTGACATCGGGGTTGGAGAATTACACTTAGAAAAGCACAAAAGTTCATGTAAATTACGTATTTAGGGTCTAATAATGTTCACAAATGCACAAAGCTTATCAAACTTCTCAGTCTGTCCTCAGTATTTCCTTTGGAGCATTAAAGCTGCACTGTGTAACATTCAGAGCCGGTCTAGAGAAGCCCACACACCACAGTTTGACAAACCTTGGTTATTTTACAGTGGAGAATCAGAACAGTGGCATTGTTCTGTAAAACCACTGACCCAGAAAGCAGCTCCAGTTGTATCTGTAATTATGTAAAACACCATTATCTAAGCGCAATTTCATATTCCCCATAGAAACGCACCGGCAAAATGATTCTAAAGCGGCAAATATGTGGACTTTATGGACCAGGATAATTGTTATAATGTTATTTTTGTACTGGCAAAGGGCAACCAAAATTCTCTTTTCATTTAGAATTAGAAAAACCAAACCTCTCCTCGCTGAGAGACGAAATATTTGGTATCAAAGACGACCGAAGTGAATATATGAATAATCAATGGTTATTATGGGCTGCTAAGACTTAAAC
Source organism: Odontamblyopus lacepedii (assembly GCA_034769755.1). Lineage (NCBI taxonomy): Eukaryota > Metazoa > Chordata > Actinopteri > Gobiiformes > Gobiidae > Odontamblyopus > Odontamblyopus lacepedii. The sequence goes on along the minus strand of CM068365.1, from coordinate 31,762,537 downwards.
AGAGTCACAGTAGAGTCTGTGTCACATGTTCAGACTGTTTCAGGTTTTAGCTGCATGAGTCTGAAACTCTGACTCCCTGAGTTTAGTCCTGACTCTGGGCCCAGCAGGAGGCCGGTCCCTGAGCTCCTCAGAGTGCAGATGGTTCATGTGGCACTAACATGTCACAGATGGACTTTGGAGAGACTTGAACACAAGCAGAGGTGCTTTAAAGTCTCTGAGCCACAGGGAGCAGGACACATGTGCTCGGACTTCCTGGTTGGAGACAGGACTCGAGCTGCAGCGTTCTGGATGTTCTGGATGTTCTGGATGTTCTGCAGCTCTCACAGTGACAGGCCGTTACAGGATCTAACCTACTGGAGACAAACACATGAAGAAGTCTCTCCAAGTCGGATTCAGACAGTAGACTGCTGATTTTTTTCTTTCTTTACCTGGATGTTCCACTGTTTGGCCAATCGTAACTGTACAGTCGTCCCTCACTATAACGTGGTTCACCTTTCGCGTCCTCGCTGTTTCGCAGATTTTTTACAGCCTATGAACGCGCATCGTGTTCTACGCTCTGATTGGCTGTTCTGCGTAATCGAAGGAGACCCGCTCCTCAGTTTAGATCACGGAGCCTGTCTTAGAAACGTGTATAAAGTGTGTGGTGAGGGGTTTTACAGCCTTAAAACTAGAGCTGCAACTATCGAATATTTTTGGAATCGAGTATTCTGTCGATTATATCATCGATTAATCGAGTAATCGGATAAATCACACTTTTTTGTTTTTATACAACTATATCAATAGTGTGTAACGCAACATGAAAGGCCTCTTAAAATGAGCAAGCAATTGCTGTTATTCCTCACAAAAAAGGTTTTTATTTAAAGTCAACATTTTTTTTAAACAAGTGTAAAACCTTTGGTTTATTGGCTTATAAGACAGGAGTTTTCTAAGTGACAACGTTAATCCTTTAACTAGCCTAATTAATAAGCTAAATATAGAACTAGCGAACACAAAAGTGTTCGTAAACGTCGGTAAAATATTTCCTTTCTCTGATATTGGAATTATTGATGCCAGCGGTTCTACATTAAATCAGATTTTTGGTAAAAGTAGAACAACGAACTAGACGTTTCTGATGTGGGAAACACCGAGTGTGTGCGTGTGTCTGTGTATACGTGAGGAAGGGAGCGATTTGAGTGAGATCATTTGCTCTCTTGCTGCTCATTATGCCTCGTTACTATCGACTCATAACACAGGTTACAAATAATTACAAATACTGTACATTCTAATAGGCGTTACTTTTCATTTCAGTTAGCAATCGTAAAAGTATATTACCTCGTAGATTCTCCGACTCCGCTTAGAGAAGTACAGTTCACATGAGGATGCTTTCGCTTTAAGTGCTGCAGCATTGAAGACGTACTGTTGTGGTACATCAGGTTGGCTTTGCCAGTGCACACTGGCACCGGCCACATCATTATCTGCCATTTCCACACCGTGGAATAAATCGCGCCGCTTCAAATCTTTGAAATGTACGTCATTGATAACTGTCCGTGTGAAACAGTGATCCCAGACTGGCGCAGCAGTCTACAAAGGAGGAGTGATACGATAGCAGAGACATTTTAAATAAATTGACTTTGGTGACATGAATTAAACGAAGCCTCGAGGCAAAGAATTTGCCCCGAATATTTTTTGTAATCGAATTATCCGAGTTACTCGAGTAATCGTTTCAGCCCTACTTAAAACATATAACTGTAAAAAATAAAACTGACGACTTTGAGGATTTAATCTATTGCGTTAAACGTGGGACCACTGTAGATGCGATTTAAATTAAAGTGATTTCTTCCTCAAAACTACCATAAAAAATATGCTTTGTTGCTATGAGCAGTAGGGATGGGTGATATATTGGTATCAGTATCAGTATCGACCAATACTCTCTGCATCGATATTGAATACTGCTGTTTTTTCACACTGCCGTAGTCTCTGCGTGTCCTTTTTGAACAGACAAAACAGCTTTTTTGTTCTTAGTTCAGGTTAAATTGAATAAAAGCATTTGCAGATATTTTCACTTGAAGAATCCAGAATATTCGGGTAAAACTCTATTATACCCTGTTGCATTGTGGGATAGAGCGGCTGAATCCCTCTCTCCACAGCGGAGTTTAAAGCATCCATGTTTAATGACTCCACAGACCAGAGCGAGTGGAGCTCCACATCCACTCTCCTCTTCACGCCGATAAATATAGAAGAGACTGGAGTGGCCCCCAGAACAAACTCCTGCAGGAGAGAAGAGGGAGGAAGAGGAGGAGAGGAGAGGAGGAGGAGAGGAGGAGGAGAGGAGAGAGGGGGAGAGAAGAGGAGAGAGAAGAGGAGGAGGAGGAGGATAGAGGGGGAGAGAGGAGAGAAGAGAGAGGAAAGAGAGGGAGAGATGAGAAGGAAGAGAGAGGAAGACAGAAGAGGAGAGAGAAGAGGGAGAGGGAGGAGAGAAGAGGGGGGAGGAGAGGGGAGAAGAGTGGAAAGAGAACAGGAGAGATGAAGAAGAGGACGTGGAGAGGAGGGAGAGCAGAGAAGAGAAGAGTGGAGAGAGAAGAGGAGAGAGGAAGAGGAGGGTAAGGAGAGAAGAGTGTCGAGAGAAGAGAAGAGGGTTAGAGGAGGAGGAGGGAGAGGAGGCGGAAGAGGAGAAACATGTGGAAGAGGTGGAGGACGAGGAGGAAGGAGGGAGAAGTAGAGGAGGAGTGAGGAGAGGGAAGAAAAGTGAGAAGAGGAGGAGGGAAAGGAGGAGGATGAAAGAGGAGACGGAGGAAGAGAAGAGAAGGAAGAAGCGTGACGAGGAAGAGGGTAGGACTGAGGAGAGGAAGAAAAACTGTATGTTGCATAATCCCAAGCCAAATATCTGCATCAGAGTTGCCCCGGTAACACTGCTTAAAGATGAACTATGTAACTTTTCTTCTATAGCATCTGTCATTCGCTTTTCCCTAATGAGGTCATCACTTTGCCAGGAGCGTTTCACAGGTAAACTTTATCGGTCTCCATGACGACAAGCAGACCACACCACCGGGGCTAAATTACAGGTCAGATTTGTGGAGTGGCGCTCTCACTCACAGTATGCACGTTTTATTAAACCTGGAGGAAACAGGCAGCAAAGTGACATCTTTAACTAAGATTTTGATGACTTCGTTGAAATATTAAATGTAAAAAATGTAAAAATGACATGTAAAATCTGAATGAACCGCCGGAATCAGTAGAAGTACAGTGTGTTTCTGCTGTGAGGCTCATTCCAGTGCACATGACTTCACACAGACATGAGCTCATAACACGACGGGATTATACGGACTTTATACCGTCGACAGGAGAGTTACAGACACCAGGAGAAAGAGACGACACTAAATCACACCACTGTTCACCGCGTTACATCGAAAATTTCACTCATTGTTGGAAGTTTGTTTAAATTTCTACATACAATAACAGCTACAATAAGCGTCTAAAAATTGACTCTTGTGAGCTTTAAGTCGTGTTATGATGTTTCCTCCTCAAAAACAGACCTGGAGTTGTGTTTTGTTTCATTCACACATGTTTAAGTAATTCTTTATTATGAGTCTGTCTACATCTCCAAAGCTCAAAACGCTCTGCTCCACCTTGTGATGTCACACAGTGGTAGTTTTCAAGTTAACAGCTACATTTTAAGTTTAAGATCAGTAAAGATCGGCAATTCCAGGACTGATTATTAATATCCAAATTAGGTTTGATACCGATATAATGGGAGTTGGAGCTGCCGATCGCCGGTATAATCGCCGATATAATCGCCGATATAATCGCAGATATATTTAGTGAAAAATTCACTGTAAATCTTCAGTTGTTTATAAAACTTAGGTTTTGCTCTATTGGATTTTCAATTGGGTTTATTTAGGCGACATTTATTGTTCTTCTGCCTCTTCACGTCATACGTCGCCTGATGGCAGCTGGACCTCTCTCCTCCTCCTCGCCTGGCTCCTCCTCTTCGCCTGGCTCCTCCTCCTCGCCTGGCTCCTCCTCCTCGCCCGGCTCCTCCTCCTCGCCCCTCTTCTCCTCCTCCTCGCCCGGCTCTTCCCCACCTGGGTAGCTGTGGTCATACTGAACTGGCCCACGGGCCTGGACATCTATAGCCTGTCCGTCCATGGGAGTGGATCCCTCCTTCACTGTAGTTCTCCCCGAGGTTTCTTCTTTTTCCCAGGACCCTGGGTTTTTTGGAGTTTTTCCTTGCTGAGAAGGAGGGTCTAAGGACAGGGGATGACTGGACAATGTTTCATTTGCTGCTTTACATGAATGTTGTTTATTCCTGTTTTGATATGTCTGTGTGTATGTTTTACTCATCCATATCTTGGAACGCCCTTAGAGGCTACTGTTGTTGCGATTTTGGGCGCTACAAAATAAATTGAATTGAATTGAATTGAATATTTAAAGACAGTCGGTCGGCCTAATGGTGTTTTTGTATGATATTCTAGCCTGTAAAGAAAGTGCTGTAAGTAAACTACCGCTATTAGCCTTTAGCGGTAAATGCGTGTGCACCGCGGTAATTAAAAAGAAATGCCGATAATTCACACTTCTATTCACAGCTCATTTCCATATCAGTGCGAGTCCAGTAACATATACACGGCCACTATAGTCACTTTACAGTCGCTAATAGAAGAGAAAAAAGCCTGTTTATGTGAGAATGAGAAAGAACCAAAACGAACTTCAAAACGACACATTTCAACACTCAGCCTCACACAGGCTCCTCTCAGATCACAAGTCTGCACTAAGAACTGTCCAGACTCACACTGAGCAGCCGGAATAAGAAGAGAATCTCAGTGTTGCGCACATTTAGACCGTATATGTGCGCACATGGATCTACGGCTGCAGCTGTAAACAAAGTGCACATGGTGATGCGTTCAGGGGCGGGACGGACACAGACAAATGACTCCTCAGATAAATACTATTGCGGAGCCACAGATCTGGACATTTATCTATCAGTAAATTGGATTAAATGGGCAGAATATAGAGAGTCTGAGCTTAAGGTAAAACATCCATGTGGAATATCGGCAAGATTTTGGCCGATCGCCGATATGTTTCCAAGAGCCCACATTGGCTGATAATATCAGCCAACTGATATATCGGTCGGGCCCTAATTCAAATGACTCTAGTGAAACTGTATGGTGTTTAAAAACACAATGGAGCACTTCCTGTATGACCGCATGACATCACAAGGTGGAACAGAGCATTTTCAGAACTAAATCTGCAGTTTGTGTGTTAAACATGTGTGAATGAAACAAAACACAACTCCAGGTTTGTTTATGATGAGGAAACACAGATCAGAAGACACAATTTTCACGATACAAGTCACGTCGCGAGATTGGGTCCACGAAAACAAGACAAGACGACATTTTGACGTCATTTGTAATAAATAAGTCGTGCAATCCACGTCACAAAGTTGGCTCAGTACTTCGTGATCATTGTACTACTGCTTTATGGAACTACAGCTTCTCAAATTGTACAACTCGTCAGCTCTTATTCTTATTTTTTGTCCAAGCCAAAGGTAAATTTACGGGGAAAAATCATGAGATCATTTTTCTCTCATCTTGTGGCATAAAGTTGTGTCCCATCCCTAGAAAATAGTGTAATGTGGGTCTTTATGGTCCGTGTACCATTTGTTCATGATATTTAATTTTTCTGTTTTAGTGTTAAACAAAAACACAGATTTTGACCTGTATTTCCGATATTTAATTTAACGTTGATTTAAAATAACACCAATCATAAAACAGTCATGGTGCCAGTTTCAGTTTGGATATTTGATGCTCTTTGGTTTATTTGAAGTTCTGCTGTTAGAAGGACCTGAAAAATCATTAAAATTCTCTTATTTTATAGTGACGCGTTTACGCTTTTGCTACTTTTACTTTTGTTGAACTCTGTGACAAGAAACAAGCACATGTCAAAATTAAAATATCAAAATGATCCAAATTAAAATTGGCATCGAGATTGTTTTTTGATTGGTGTTATTTGAAATCATTTTAAATTAAATATTGGAAATCGAGATCAAAATCTGTTCTTTGTTTTACAATAAAATGGCGAAATTGAATGACAAACTGTTTTCCCATTTTATTCTATTTTGTTTATTATTCTTAACTGAAACTCAAAAGAACAAATGGTACACAGACCTTTGAATTTTACCATGCGTCTCAAAACAGTTCTGATATCGACCCACAGCGTTTCTAAAATGATTCAGGAGGAGTAACATTTTGCCGTGTCTGTGCATTTTCCCTTTTAGCGACGCAGACATCGCAGTAAATGACTCGATGAACTAAAGCCGGTGTGTTTGTAAATGATTGGAGGACTTTTGGACGCCGTGTTTGAGCCGCGAACAGAAAAGCGTTTGAGTTCAGGACGTCCTCTCGGCTCTGACCTGTGGGTGACCCGGCCTCCAGTGCATCAGTTATCGGCACGAGGGAAGGAGAGGGCGAGGGTCCAACGGCTCACAGACCACATGGAGGCTGTTTACTGCTCACAGACGATATGGACGCTCTTTACTGCTCTTCATGTACGTGTAGATCAGGACTACATGTTATTAAAGGTGCACTGTGGAACTTTCCTGGAAGGAATTAGAGTTTATATTGTTTATATGACAAACCTTGAATTTCCCTCGGGATCAGTAAAGTATCTCTCTCCTCTTCGCGTTCTCTCTCACACTCTCTCCTCTCTCACTCAGTCCTGCTCTAATTTTCACTCTCTCAGTCTCTCTCTGTCTCTTTCTATCTCTCTCTGTCTCTATCGCTCTCTGTCTCTTTCTATCTCTCTCTGTCTCTATCTCTCTCTGCCTCTATCTCTCTGTCTCTCAGTCTCTTTCTGTCTCTCTCTCTGTCTCTCTGTCTCTCAGTCTCTTTCTGTCTCTCTCTATCTCTCTCTGTCTCTATCTCTCTCTGTCTCTCAGTCTCTTTCTGTCTCTCTCTCTGTCTCTATCTCTCTCTGTCTCTCAGTCTCTCTCTGTCTCTATCGCTCTATGTCTCTTTCTATCTCTCTCTGTCTCTATTTCTCTCTGTCTCTCAGTCTGTTTCTATCTCTCTCTCTGTCTCTATCTCTCTCTCTTTCTATATATATCTCTCTCTGTCTCTATCTCTCTCTCTCTCAGTCTCTTTCTATCTCTGTCTTACAATCTCTCTCTAGCTCTCTGTCTCTCAATCTCTCTGTCTCTCACTATTTCTCGCTCTCTCGGTCTCTCTGTCTATCAGTCTCTTTCTATCTTTCTTAGTCTCTCTCTCAGTTTCTCTCTCTGTCTCTCTCACTCTCTCTCTCTGTCTCTGAGTCTCTCTGTCTCTCTCTAGCTCAGTCTCTCTCCAGGTCTCTCTCAGTCTCTCTTAGTTTCTCTCTCTCTGTCTCTCTCTATCTCTCTCTAAGTCTCTCTCTTGGTCTTGGTCTCTCTCTCTCAGTCTCTTTCTCTCAGTCTCTCTCTCAGTCTCTCTCTCTCTGCCTCTCTATTTCTCTCTCTGTCTTTCTCACTCTCTCTCTATTTCTCTCTCCCAGTCTCTTTCTATATCTCTCTAAGTGTCTCTCTCTGTCTCTCAGTCTCTCTTAGTGTCTCTCTCTCTCTTTGCCTCTCTATTTCTCTCTGTCTCTCTCACGCTCTCTCTATTTCTCTCTCTCTCCCAGTCTCTTTCTATCTCTCTCTAAGTCTCTCTCTCTCTGTCTCTCAGTCTCTCTCTCTCTTAGTCTCTCTCTCTCTCTCTCTTTCTTTGAACAAACAAACATAATGAATAAACACTAGATGAATATGCTTAATGTCACACCATGGAACATTCCAGGCAAAGCAATATCATCTCCAAGGAGACAAGCAGAGACATTAGTGCATCTTTAATTTACTGTAAATGTGACCGTAAAGTCTTGACCCGTTCCTACAATAGTGGATTTAGAATGTTCTGGGCTCCAACTAAGCACAAAAAGAGAAAAAATAATCAAAGTAAAATGTAGGGTAACTGTACTTTCCTGTGCAAACGGGTCTATTTTAGTGAGGAAACTGAACCAAAGCGAAGTGTGTTGTGTATAATTGATGTGCACTTCCTTCTCTTCACACTCACAGCTCACCTCAGCTCATTAGTGCTGCTCTCACTCAACACTTTAAAAATAACCCTACAAAAACACTAAAGGCACAACTCGTCCCAGCGGAATACTGGACTAAAACATTTATTAACGCTTTTTTCCAGACATAAACAAGACAGACAGGGCCATTTTACACACATACAGAAAATGATCAAACTTTTTCCTTCAAATTCTGAACTTTTCCATTTTAAAAGCCCCAAGCTGATCTTTGACAATGACTGAATCTGGGTTAAATTTACAGTAATATAGTTACTTAGAGAGCACGGTTTATACTTTCGAATCAGGTCAAACACACAAGGGGCAGAAAGATACTTAACATGTAACTCCGGCATATTTGAAGCTAAAGTCTATTGCTAGAGGTGGTGGAATACTGTCAGAAGCCAAAAAACGGCACAGATCAGTGTGAGTCTGTCAAGACAACAAACTAGTGCAGTGATGGGGGCAAGTTCTTAACTTCCACGTAAAACGCCAATTTGCTTCACACTGAAGAAGCTTAATACCACTTTAACCCATCTTACAACAGCCACGAGTCTAACAAACAAAACGCTCTGCCTGGTTCACTCATTAGTGTCTGGAAACGTTAGAAAACAACTTCATAAGCACCTTACACTTCCCTCTGTTGATTTCCCACTGCACAGGCCAAAGCCCAAAAGAATCGATTGTCGACTCCAGCGGTGGCGAGAGGCTCGAGCAGCCAGAGGCAACAAGTGAAGATCGACTACAGACGGTGAAGAAGAGAAACTGAAAGTTGTTGAAAGAAAATTTTCAGGAATGTATTTTATTAAAATTTTTCAAAGAATATAATTCACTCGTAAATAAATGGGATTAGAAACAACATCGGCGATCGAGTCTTTTGGGCTTTCACATGTGCAGTGGGAAATCAACAAAGGTTAGTGTAAGGTGCTTATGAAGTTGTGAGTGAACCAGGCAGTGTTTTGTTTGTTAGACTCGTGGCTGTTGTAAGATGGGTTAAAGTGGTGTTAAGCTTCTTCAGTGTGAAGCAGATTGGTGTTTAACGTGGAAGTTAAGAACTTGCCCCATCACTACACTAGTTTGTTGCCTTGACAGACTCACTGCCACAGTGAGATCTCCACCGAGGAAACACTGATGCCGTTTTTTGGCTTCTGACAATATTTGACTACCTCTAGCAACGAACTTCAGCTTCAAATGTGTCTTTTGTCTCGAGATCTTGTCCTATCCCTCATACACATACACACACACACACTGGGGTTGTGTTTTGCTCAAGGACACAACAGCATTCATCCTTGGAAGCTGAAATCATACCGGATTTTGTGTTAAACATGTGCGAATGAAACAAAACACAACTCCAGGTCTGTTTGTGATGAGGAAACAACATTAGAACATAGATGAGATAATGGAGTCGGTGACCACAATTTCAAAATAAAAAACTGGGATATTTTTGGTTTTTCGGTTGTTGGTAATGATAAAATTGTGAAACGAGCGCATAATTAAGGAAAATTGTTGTGCAGAGGCCATTCATGACTAATGTGTGAGTCAGTATAGTCACATTTTCGTGTTTTGGCCATTTTTAAGAAGATTTTTTTGTATTTTACCGAAACAAATGACAATGCATGCCTCTCTTTACTGTCAGCAGGTTTCAAATTGGTCAAAAATAGGGACAACTGGGACATTTCTTGGATAAAACTGGGACAAATCACTGGAAAAAAATGGAAAAAAAAACATTATCGCAATTATTTTGGTCATTATTCATTTTTAGTTACACAGTGCATTTATTCAGCATTTCTCTCTCTCAAAATAAACACTTTGTTATTGATAATTTACGCAAACCTTTCATATTGAAAATATACATAGGCCACAAATACGTACCCTAGAGCAGTTTTGCGATGTATAAAACATAAAAAGAATAAAATATACGTTGAACATGAAATAAGGCATGGAAAAACATAAATATGTCCAAAATAAACTATACTAAAAAATAAACTATATATAAATAAAGAGGCTGTAGTGAGACGCCCCGTGCTCCTGCACACCAGTACAAGTTTATTGCCTCACTCGTCGAGTGTCGGACCTCAAGAGCGAGTCCACGCACCTTCAAGACCAAGACAAGTGTGGCCAATTGTGGCCATACCGGCTCGTCAAAGCCTGAACCCGTCAGATCTCAGAAGCTAAGCAGGGCCGGGCCTGGTTAGTATTTGGATGGGAGACCACAAGGAATTCCAGGTGCCACAGTGGGGTGCCAGTTGCAAAAACTGTTGTTGTGTCCTTAGGCAAGGCACATCACCCACATTGCCTAGTATGAAAGTGGTGTGTGCTTGATTGTTGGTGGTGGTCGGAGGGGCCGATGGCGCAGATTGGCAGCCTCGCTTCCGTCAGTCTGCCCCAGGGCAGCTGTAGCTACAATAGTAGTTTACCACCACCGGGTCTGGAGTGAATGAATAATGCTCTGTAAAGCGTCTTTGAGTGTCCAGAAAAGCGCTATATAAAACTGATGCATTATTATTATTATTAAGACCAAGTCCAAATGCAGTCGAGTCCAAGACGAGACCAAGACCATAAAAAAACGGCCTCAAGACAGTACTATGACACTACTAATCGTTTCAACTCAGTTGTATGAGTTTGGAGACTGTCTGACACACAAATCGAAATCATGATCAAAATTCGATTAACTGCACAGCCTCACGTGTGGTCACCCTATAATGGAGTAATCTGGGCCCTTTAACATGTGTTCAGTTTCAGTAGTTTCAACAGAACAAGTGCAAACCTCCTTTAAAGACAGCGTCAGTCATTGTAAGAAGTGCATCAGTGATGCATTGGCCTACAGCTGCCCTATTCTAGTCCTTTTTGTGCTGAAGCTAACAGCTAACGTGACTCTTTTGTGTTGTTTCCTGTAGTTTTAGCTTCAAAGAGACACAGCTGTGAGTGAGAGCGTCTCATGTATTCAACCCCAGCATCTGTGAGCCGTGCCAGAATACGTCACTGCTGCCTCATGCACAGGGCTCGCCAACAAAACGGGCATAATATTCACAAAGAGGGCTTGTTTTAAAGGTGCATTGTGTAACTTTCGTTCGTGATATCGTATCGTCAAAGGTCTCACAATAATATTGCAATAAATCTGGTACGGTGAGATGTATATGGTGAAAATCTGGTACAGAGAGATTTGGATATCATTCCATCCCTAATGACAATAAATAAAATGTGTTTCATCCATCAGAATATGAATTGAAAAGTCACGACATCAAGAATTGCAATGGCGAAATGCAAATTTATGATTAGGCTTTCTTCAGGATGAATACGAATTCACACTCAACACAAAAATACGTCATCACTTCACAGGTATTATTTATTCATCAGAAGAAACCATTATTGAGATGCCGGATTTTTGTGCCACATATGGAATGAACCAGGACTAAACCAGGACTGTACCAGGGCTGAACCAGGACTAAACTAGGACTGAACCAGGACTAAACTAGGACTGAACCAGGACTGAACCAGGAGGAGTAAACCAGGACTAAACAGGACTGATCTCAGGACTGAACCAGGACTAAAACAGGACTGAACCAGAACTAAACCAGGACTGATTCAGGTCTAAACCAGGACTAAAACAAGATTGATCCCAGGACTGATCCAGGAGGACTAGACCAGGACTGAACCAGGACTGAACCAGAACTAAAACAGGGCTAAATCAGGTCTAAAAGAGGTCTAAATCACATCTAAACCAGGACTAAACCGCAACTGAACCTGGACTAAACCAGATCTAAATCAAACCACAACTGAAACAACTAAACCAGGACTGATCCCAGGAGTGAACCAGGACTAGAACAGGACTAAGCCAGAACTAAACCAGGACTGAAACCTTTCATACGCCATACTTAAGAGCTCCTGATTTGTAACAATACTGTATTTTAATTAAATAACAGTTTACTGGGACTGTTTTATTTTATTTATTTCATCATGTCAGTGGTATAAAGTCTCTTCTATATTATCATTTATCGCAGTATATCCTATAGCAATATATTGTACTTCAAATTCTGTTGTCATGACAGGCCTACGTATACGGTCACTCCCTACTGACATCCGTTATCTTAATTAATTCAAATACACTATATATAAAATGAAACCTGGCCGCACAAACAGGAAAGAACTGTTTTGCAAAAGAATTACCGAGATTGTCGCAGTAGAAAAACACAGCATTAATATGATCCAAGCCGGTGGTGCGTTCAAGGACATCTGTTTGTGTCAATAGCCCGCACCAGCTGACAGGCCAAAGGCACGGCTGGAATCTTGATGGCCAACTTGGCTCGGGGAAGTGAAGCCAGTCAATTTTTATAGAGCTACAAAGCAAATGCTAAGCCCCACTGGACTCATATAAATCATTGTCAACTGACTGCGTCCAATCAGAAACTCGTCTATTCTGTGTAATTAGCTTAAATACAGGACGCTATCTGTCTCGCAAAGTCTGAGCGAATGGATTTAGCGGAAAGACGAACGGGAGGCCGGCGCGGGATGGTCAATAGGAAATGCAATTACGATAATAGGGCTACAGATTGTTATCACGAATATTTAGCAGCACAATGCATCGCCATCGAAACAAAATCACAATTTAAGTTGAAAAAATGATGTAATTATTTAGATAAAAATGTCTTCTGCAAAGGACAAAATATCCTCTTTTTATGGAAATATTTCCTGCTGTACCACATTAGTTTAGACCCACTGATGATTCGCATTGACATGTGCTTAGTGTGATCAGATTTTCATCATTATAACTGGCACACCCGGGCTGGGATGGTTGGTATAAATAAAATTGTGAAAAGAGCATGTAAGATTCTCGTGTCAGTCATAATCTTTTTTTTTTTTTTGCTTTATGGTCATTCGCAAACACAGATTTCTGTATTTTGGCGAAATAAATGATAATTTATGCCCCTCTTTACTGTTGACAGGGATAAGATGATTCAAAAATTGTGATAGTCTTGGTTTATAAACAAGGCGCTACATTTGGTCTTGCTACGTTCACATTTCATTTTATTCTGATATGGAATACTGATTTTCTAACTGATTACATCACAGTTTGTGATAGCGAGAACGTTCCCCCTCTCCCAGCCACAGCAGTTACCCGTGTGCCGCCCAAGAGAACGAGGAGCCTGGAGAGAGAATGAGATGCTCGAGCTGGGACTTTCAAGCCAGGGGGACCCTTGAGCCTGTATTCTTTAGACGTGATGTAGTCCTGGTTTCAACTTATTTTTCACGTAGAACACTGTCCAGCATGGTTAGGATGACGAGATGTCCCTATTTACCCGGGACAGTCCCAGTTTTGAGCCCTGTGTCCCCTGTCCCAGCAAATTTATACAAAATCAGTGATTTGTCCCAGTTTTATACAAGAACTGTCCCAGGTGTCCATATTTTAGACCAATCTGATCCTCACCAACAGTAAAGAGAGGCATAAACTGTCATTTGTCCATCCATCCGTGCATCCATTTTCTTCCTCTTATCCAGGGTCGGGTCATGGGGGCAGCAGTCTAAGCAGGGACTCCCAGACTTTCTTCACCCCAGGCACTTCCTCCAGCTCCTCTGGGGGGACCCTGAGGCGTTCCCAGGCCCAGAGACATAGTCCCTCCAGTGTGTCCTGGGTCTTCCCCGGGGCCTCCTCCTGGTGGGACATGCCCAGAACACCTCCTGAGGGAGGCATCCAGGAGGCATCAGATGCCCTCCCATCAGCTGCTCCTCCCATGTGACTGAGCTCCTCACCCTATCTCTAAGGGAGCGCCCGGCCACTCTGCGGAGGAAACTCATTTCACCGCTTGTATCGCTATCTCGTTCTTTCGGTCACTACCCAAAGCTCATGACCAGAGGTGATGGGAGTAACGCAGATTGAGCGGTAAATCGAGAGCTTTGTCTTTGCCTAAATTGTCATTTGTTTAGGTAAAATACAAACAAAGCTGCTTAAAAATGACTAAAACATCAGGAAAACAACAATTTTCCTTAATTACGCACTTGTTTCACAATTTTATTATTACCAACCACCCTAAACCGGGTGTCCCAGTTTTTTATTTTGAAAATCTGGTCACCCTAACTATAATAATTCTAAACTATAATAAAATAGAACATGTTTTTACTATCAGAATCAGAATCAGAATCAGAATCAGAATGTTTTTTATTGCCATATGAGTGAACAGGTTCACAACATTAGGAAATTGCTGCGGTACTTGGAGCAGGATGTAGACAAACACTAACATGCAACAAATAAAATAGAATAAAATAAAGTAGAGAAAAAAGAAAAAAAAGCTATAATATAACAACAAAATTTACAAATTTACAGGAATATAATAATATAGAGTATAAGAGTATAAGAGTATAACAGTGCAGGTAATGATCAGTGCAAAACAGCAGGTGTGAAAACACAGGGTCATGTGACAGAAGCAGAGTGGAGGGTGGGAACAGTCCTAGTGTTATTATTTATGAGTCCAACAACAGAGGGGAAGAAACTGTTTTTGTGGCGAGATGTTCTGGTCCGAATGGACCGTAGCCTCCTGCCTGAGGGGAGTAGGTCAAAAAGTCCATGTCCAGGGTGAGAAGGGTCAGCTGCACGTGTCCAAGTCCTGGAAGTGTACAGGTCCTGAAGAGATAAATTATATTATAAATTATATTATAGATTCATGCATGACCAGTGTCCATAACTGCACTTCGTCATCCGTGAGTTTACGCTCTTCCCATAAGCGTGAATAGAGCCAGTTAGATGAGCAAACAGACATAAAGCCAAAACTCTGGTTAACTTAGCACAGCGCTCACAGATGGAGCATATGCCGGATTCGGTCTTCCTGTGTGTTCCCTTTTGAAGCGTCCCCAAGGACTGCAGAGACAAAGGTTCCTACTGAAACAAACCAAGCCGTAATGAGGACTTCATTATGCAGGCTTTGATGAGGCTCCACCCCACTGAACTCAAATCAGTTAACTCAAATTGATGAACTCAAACTACAAAGTACGCACTGACCCGAGTGCACAGGGCTGTTAGGAGATGAACGTTAAGTGACCCCTTTAACATAAGTTTACTTCATATAAATGAAAAAAAAACACTTACTACTATTTAAACTGAGCTCAGAATATTAGGAAAGATCATTTATTTTGATTTATATGATAGAGATGCACCAATACAATGCTGGTATTCAATATCGCCACTGATTTTGACATTTTTTTTGCTCGGATATCGGTTCTACCTCCTGTGGGCTCACCACCTGCAGAGGGGTTCATAGGGGGGGTCAGGTGCTATGAGGATGAGGACTGCCCCCGCGACCCAGCTGGGTTAAGCGGGAGAAGATGGATGGACGGATATCGGTTCTAAGATATAGTTTAGTCAAGATACAATTTTGGTCTATGAATCGGTGGAATAACATGATTTACTGACCAATGTTGATCCCAAACACCTTTTAATACTGAATTTTTCACAGTTACAAAAAACAATTGGGTAATTTTTTTATCATACGTGTGAGTTTAAAAGATATTTTCAGTCTCTGTATCTGAAGATGCTTAAAACTAAAGTATCGGCATTGGTATCAGAACAGAAAAGCTGTATTAGTGTATTTCTACTCTACAATGGACCACTTTCAGACACCAATTTGTGCTCAGAATAGTTGAAGGTAACAGTAGCCTAAACACTGCGTGTACAGCTGGATATCAGATTGTGTCATTATGTTCCAAAAATCCTGGTTTAGCCTCGATCCATTCACTTTCTGCACCTGCTTTTGCAACCCTGCACTTTCAGGAACACAGGATAGGAACAGGAAAACCTTCTATGCCCCATCTCCACAGGAGCAGCAGAACCAACCGTCCCCTCAGCCTCTCCATCTCCTTTTCACAACCACCAATGGCTACAGCAGGAGTGGGCAATTCTTTTTTCCATGGGGCCACGTGATAAACAGAAGATATTGTGGAGGGTCGGGCCAAAGTACTTAACTCAGTTCTGCATAATATTAATGCATTTCATTATAAAAAGAAGTAAACCACTAAACTCATTTTAGACCTGCTTTAGTCTAGGTTTAGTTCTGGTTTAGACCTGGTTTAGTCCAGGTTTAGATGTGGTTTAGTTCTGGTTTGGACCTGGGTTAGACCTGGTTTAGTCCTGGTTTAGTCCTTGTTTAGACCTGGTTTAAACCTGATTTAGACCTGGTTTACTTCTGGTTTAGACCTGGTTTAGCCCTGGTTTAGTTCTTGCTTAGACCTGGTTTAGTCCAGGTTTAGACCTGGTTTAGTTCTGGTTTAGTCCTGGTTTAGACCTGGTTTAGACCAGGATTAGTTCTGGTTTAGTGAGGTTGCTTTGCAAAAAATGTAATTAAAAAAAACCTCTAAAATAAAATAATAATAATAAAAGTGATGCAGCTTTAATCCATGCATGAGGTAAAATGATAAAAATCTGTTTATTTTGTAATTCCAAATGAGCTTAAAGGGGCCGGTCAGAGTTGACCAAAGAGCCGTATGTGTCCCTGGAGCTGGACAGTGCCCAGGTCTGGTCTAAACCATCATCATAATCTCCGTTCACTGCATCACTGACATCTCTTCTCTCCAACATCTCAGCAGCAGACTCCATAACCCTCTGCCCTCCCTGTCCAGTCCATGTTCAGGCCGCCTGTACATCAGGGTTTGGAGTCTTGTGCAGAGCAGCTCAGCCCTGATTTACAGTCGCACTCGCTCACCTCACCAGTGCATTATGTTATTTGCTTATAAGCTCTAGTTAGTCATTTATTCTGAGGGAGCGGAGCAGCATGTAACCACATCATCACATTCATTAAAGCAACGTGAAAAACAGGACTGGGCTGTGGAGGGGAGGCACTGCTCACATAATACCTCTTTATCAAACGCAGTCACACTTTCAGATGATGTCATTCAGAAAGCAGAGGTTTGTACAGATCCATTACGCATAACTACAGTATTTACTTCTCAGGATAGTTTTCACATGCAGTACTCCACTCAGCAGACAGTGGCAAACTCCGCAAAACTAGTGGCGATAAACAATTTCAGGCTGCTGAAAAGTCTGGATTATTATATAAAATATGGATCAAAGGCAAATTACTAAAGATTGATGCAGACTTTTCGGCAGCCTGAGATCTTTTAGCTTCACTAGTTTTGTGGAGTTTTGCTAAAGTCGCCGCCGTCAGCTGAGCGGAAATGACCTCCTATAATTACCGCAGAAATAATAATGAATAATTTTAGAAATAAACTCGCACAAATGAAAATTGTCACAGCACAAACCAAATACAAACGTTTTCTATCATTTTCTGCATATT
This sequence comes from Odontamblyopus lacepedii, assembly GCA_034769755.1. Lineage (NCBI taxonomy): Eukaryota > Metazoa > Chordata > Actinopteri > Gobiiformes > Gobiidae > Odontamblyopus > Odontamblyopus lacepedii. The sequence continues at coordinate 31,745,210 of CM068365.1, read as the reverse complement.
TTGAGGCTGTTTCACATTTTGAGGTTCTAGACGACGTCATTGGCCCAAAATAAAACTGCAAATATCTTAAGAACCAGAATCACACAAACAAAACTTTTTGGAGCACAAAACAGCACAAATGAAGCACAAATGATTGACTCCATTTTGGGCGTTTTAGAGAATTTTGAAGCTTCCTGTGACCCCAATTTGACCTATAAAAGAATCATTAATATCTCCAAAACTAAAGCAGCACAAATGAAACCTTTGCAGCACAAAACAGCACAAACAAAGCACAAAATAAGCACAAACAATTGACATATTTTTTGTGTAGGTCTGAGTTTGATGATGGGCCAACTTCACGCAGGTACTGTCCTCTTACATGAGAACAATTTTTGGGTACCCTTGTTTGCAAAAATATGAACAGAGGGTACAAAAATGCACACACAACGACAACTCTAGTGTTCGTATAGAGATTCTTTGTAGAAATATGGGAGCGATTTGGAAGCTTTGGTGCACAGAGCAGGAGAGAGCCAGGAGGAACAAAAGAAGAAGGTAATTATAGACAATGAGACACAAAGACAGCGCCGCGAGCACGGTTAACTCTGCATAAAACCACCACTGTCACTGCTGTGAGTTAGCTTTGAGTTTACACCAGTCAGACACACAACAGTGGCTCTTTCCGTAGTCTTCACATCCCAAAACTTAAAGAAAAGACAAATCGGTTGACTAACATTTAATTAATTATGACATGCATGGAGCTTTTAGAGTATTATAAAGTGTCTTATTCTACCACAATAGAATAGAGTTGGAGAAAATCAGACACTAATCACATTCACAAGACAGAAATGAAGCAAACTGAAGTAGTTCTGGCTGCTATACAATAAAAAAAAACATTTATAAAGAGGTGTAGGGCAGGGCTCTACAGTGCACCCATTTCACTCGCATTTGCGAGCAAATATTTCGTTGTGCGAACGACGAAGATAAAACAGTCGCAAATGTGCGAGTGCTTCTGCAGCCACAATAAGGAGCTGCGCACAGATGCAAAGTGAGGAGTTAAACGTTCTACATGTATCAGACATTTGGGGCGCACTCACACTAGGACTTCAGAATCTTCCCCAAGCCTGGATCGCCCCTAAAGCGCGACACGCCCAGCGCAAGCGCAACCGAACCGTGCCTGGGCACGACACCTCCGACCGCGCACGAGCATACGAGCTCCGGGTGTGCGGCGATATCACTGATACGAACAAACTCCGCTTCAAAACTCACCCACGCCCCTTAAACAAGGAGCGCCCCGCAACAGGACCCACACCTGTCCCACACTCAGTAGATTCCCCTGTGCCGCTGGACTTCCCTCTCTAAAGCGAGAGCTTTGTCTCAGTCTTGTCTCGGACTCGAGCGCATTTGGACTCGGTCACGTCACAGACTCGATGTCTGAATACTGAGTGCATCATATTTCATTACGGCCGCTGCTGTCGCCAGTAAACTTGTACCAGTGTGCGCGACCTGTGCGCTGGAGCCCGTGGACACTGCACCGCCAGGGCTTGTCCACAGCTCCACCCTCAGCGTGCGTCACAGGGCAGGTTAAACATCTGCCCTGTGGAAAAAAAAAACAATTTTATGTCAGTGTCCGCACAGAGCAGAGCTATGGCACAGAGCAGGCGATATGTGGGCTGAAGTTTGCCAAAGAAAATGCCAAATTAATCTGTTTGTCACAACTCCAGGAATTTGAAAATACAGGTTTAAAAATTCTACCCACTTTATTCACATCGAAGCAGTTTTGTGTAAAGTGCCAGTGGAAGTTCTCTTAAAGAAGAGGTTCTCAAACTGTGGGTAGTGTTGTGTTTTAGTTTTTCCTCGAGTGATGCAGAAAAGAGGAGCCACTGTCTGTGTGAATGTTCTTGTCTGTTCGCTTAGGTCCAAAAAGGGGCGCAGAGTGTTTCAGTGCAGTACAGTCTGTTTGGCTTATTTTAAGTCTAAATTAATATTAATCAGATAAAATGGAGATAGACTGATTAAAAACACAGTGATTGTGCAGGAAAAGTACAGTCATAATTATTTAGTGTTTTTTGTATAAAATTCATTCAAATAAGTTGGTGTTGGTGTGCGCAAGTGCTGCACTGTAATAAACGTTGAAAACTAAAACCTATTTGTGCCCCCATTTGTTTTTCTGTGCTCCTAAAATTTCTGACTTAGGGGCACATGTGCTCCTGAAAAATAAAGTTAGTGTAGAGCCCTGGTGTAGGGTCTTGCACAAGTGGCAGTATGCAGTATTGGCCTGGAGACTGGACTGCCAAAAATGTAATGTGATAGCAGGACTTAAGTTAGGTGAGCGCAGACACAGCAGCAGGCTTTCCAAGAGCGTCTAGTCAGAGCAGGGATCAGTTTAACAGCAGATTAACTGGAATTAGCCTCCCACCGGTTACTACACTGTTTACAGAGACATGCTCACTTTTACCATGCAATATAATGACAGAAAGCAAGGAATACATGAGCTTCACCGAGCTGACGTCGCAATTCCAACGGACACTAAGTAAATCACAAAGGCTGCAGCTTTCGAAGTACTATAATTTCCACAAACAACAAAATATTCTGTCTTAATCAAAGACTGTATATATAAATGGACATAGCTAAACCACTCGCTGCTGAGACCCACACAGGAAGCGAAGATCCATCCATCCATTTTCTTCCACTTTATCTGGGGCCGAGTCGTGGGGCAGCAGTCTAAGCAAGGAGGCCCAGACTTTCCTCTCCACAAACACTTCCTTCATAGTCCCTCCAGCGTGTCCTGGTCTTCCCCGGGGCCTTCTCCTGGTGGGGCATGCCCGGAACACCTCCCCAGGGAGGCGTCCAGGAGGCCCCTCAGCTGCTCCTCTCGATGTGCAGGAGCAGCGATTCCACTCCGAGCTCCTCCCGTGTGACCGAGCTCCTCACTCTATTTCTAAGGGAGCGCCCGGCCACTCTGCAGAGGAAAATCATTTTGGCTGCTTGTATCCACGATCTCGTCTTTTACCCAAAGCTCATGACCATCATGACCATAGGTGAGGGGAGGAACATAGACTTAGGTAAATTGAGAGCTTCGCCTTTCAATTCAGCTCCTTCTTCACCAAAACGGTCCGATACAGCGACCGCATCACTGCCGACGCTGCACCGATCGACCTGTCAATCTCTCGCTCCATCCTCCACTTGAGGCAGGGACTCAAGGGAGAACACAAACCACCTTTTTCTGGTCTCATAGTTCCAATTTACCTTGAAAAACTGTCACCCCTCTCTCTGTAACTGCTGTTGCCGTGAGCCTCGTCATTTCAGTCTTAAAATATCTTAGCATATACCTGCTCTACATGATCCTGGTGTTTTTATTTCGCTATTTTGTACATAAATAAATTCAGAATCCTATTATTAAAACTACAGCGTTCATCACAAGGTGGAAAAGAACATTTTGAGATTTGGAGACAGACGGACTAATAAAGGATTACTCAAACAAAACACAACTCCAGGTCTGTTTTTGAGAAGTAAACAAACAGAATCCTATTACACCGTGCTTGCCAGGAAAACTATTAAACTATTTCCTAAATGGTTCGGCCCTACTGGATATTAACGGCCATAAAAAAGCACTGAGAAGCAAACAAACAAAGTCATCCATTCTGCTTTTGTTGCATAAGTAGTTTGAGTTCTCCGTGGCATCTGCTGACAGCGACGTTCGAAATTTCTCAACACCACGGCTCCACCCTCGCAGTCCTGTCTGAGGCTGTTTGTTTACACGTCAAAAATCCGAGCGTTATCTGATTTCTGGAGTTATCAGATTACTGTATTGAAATATGATGTAAACAGCGGCATGTGATGTGAGCGATCTGATTTCTTTCTGAAGGATTCTTTCTGGTTCAACGTGCAGGTTTTGACAATGAAAACAGCAGAAAGGAGAATGTATGGATTAAGTAAATATTAGGGAATGAATCAGTGAATTATCATCCTTAATAAACGTGTAATAAACATATAATTGAACTATTTCCTCATCCGTTTTCTCCATCAACACGTTTTGCATGAGCTCCAGTACAGATATAGTCTTGTGAGTACAGTTTGTCAATATTTCCCATCGATATTGTTAAGATTATGAGGGAACAAATCATTTTTATTTGAATAATTAAATATTCTGAGTATACAGACTTATTAGGGATGGTACAAAACCTCATGCAACAAGACCTCGTGAGACAAAATTGACACAAGATCGTGCACGCGTAAAAAAAAAAAAAAAGTGAGATCTTGTGAGATTTATTTTGGTTTTTTTGTGTTACATTTGGATTGGACAAAAAGTATTGTAAGTGTTGCTGAGTTACACCTCTTACAGTTCTGAAAAGTACTAGTCAGAAAGTACTAGAATTGTGAGGCCAAAACTGGAAACTGAGGTGTGAAAAATCTCATCTTGTCTCATTCTCATGGACCCAATTTTGTATCTCAACCTTTCGTCATTTTTGTGGAAATTGTCTCAGTTTACATATGTCACTTAGTGCTTATATTAATCATTTTCACTTGTGCAGTCTGTTTTAAAGGTTTATGATAATACAGTGAGGAATACATTTTGTGACGCCAGTATATATAGTCCAGATTGTTTTTAGATGATGGTGGAGAGTTTTAGACTATGGGGAGCCACCATAGTCTCCTGTATTAATGGGAAACACATAGAACGTAGACAGATATTTAATAGTTTTGAGAACTTTCGCCACACCCCCTTTTTAGTTGACTAGTCGATCAGAGCACGTCTTCAGTCGACTGAGGATTTCTTAAAGAAACAGTTTGGAATTTTGGACATAGGACCTCATTTCCTTCTTCTGAGAATCTGGCTTTAGCATATCAGTAATGCACAGGGATGTAACAATAACCAAAATATGGTGAAATCGTTAAAGGTCTCACAATAATATCGTGGATCATCACAATATATCGAATCCCAAGTCCATCCATCCATCCATCTTCTCCCGCTTAATCCGGCTGGGTCGCGGGGGCAGAGCTTGCTGCCCAATACTCATAGCACCTGACCCCCCCTATGAACCCCTCTGCAGGTGGTGAGCCCACAGGAGGGTGGACATTATGGTCCTTGATGTTAGTTCATAGGGGTGCGGGCATGTTTTGGGTTGATGGGGGAAACCGGAGTACCCGGAGGAAACCCATCCAGACACGGGGAGGAACATGCAAACTCCACACGAATCCCAAGTCTCTTTGCTTAAATGAACAGTTCTGTTGCAGAAATAGCTAAAAAAAAACAGAGGGAACTACATAGACCATGATCCTTTGCTCTGTTTCAGTGCAGACGACATGAAGAAATAACTGTTCTAAGCACTTTGCAATCTTCATTCTTTGGATTAAGTCTTGTGAAGCATTTTTAGAGGAAAAAGGATCAGATTCACAGTTTTGTGCCTCCACTAAATATTGTAATAAATCTGGTACAGTGAAATGTATATGGTGAAAATATCAAACAGAGAGATTTGGATTTCGTTCCATAAATGACAATAAATGTTGTACCAAATGACTGGTCAAAGCATTTTAGAATGTCAGTGTTGTTATTATGTAGAATATCGTAATATTGTGATATCGCAATAAATATCGTACAGTGAGGTTCATACGTGACAATATCGTATCGTGAGACTTGGACATCATTACATCTCTACTAATGCATACTTCCAGAGGACAGAAATAGCAGAGGAGACAGTGCTGTGGGGCGGAGGATCTGGGGCTGGGCAGAGGCAGAAGAGCCCCATGGCCTGAGGGCTCCACTGGGCGTTCAGGCTTCACTGGAGCCCTCGTGGATAACCCGTCACCACGGCGCTACTCGGCCGCAGGCTAGAGCAAGGCCAATACATGCATAACCATCTCCATCCAACCACTGCAGATTTTTGGAAGAGAGACGAGATTTTAATGTCAGAATCAAAATGGAATATGTCAAATCTGTTGTTTTGGAGCTGTGAAAAATGAAGTCATCAATAATAAAGCAAGTAGGAGTAGCAGTAGCAGTAGTAGTAGTAAGCCTCGTAGGAGAAGTAGTAGTAGTAACAACAGCAGCTGCAGAGTAGTAGGAGCAGTAGCAATAGCAATAGTAGAAGTAGTAGTAGAAGTAACAGTAGTAGTAGGAGTAGTAGTAGTAGTAGTAGCAGGAGTAGTAGCAATAGCAGTAGAAGAAGCAATCGCAGTAGTAGTAGTAGTAGTAGTAGTAGTAGTAGTAGTAGTAGTAGTAGTACCAATAGTAGTAGTAGTAGTAGTAGTAGTAGCAGTAGTAGCAATAGTAGTAGAAGAAGCAATTGTAGTAGTAGTAGTAGTAGTAGTAGTAGTAGCAGTACCAACAGTAGTAGTTGTAGTAGTAGTAGAAGAAGCAATCATAGTAGTAGTAGTAGTAGTAGTAGTAGTAGTAGTTGTTGTAGTAGTAGTAGTCTCTTTTGTCACTTCACAAATTTAAGAAAAAAGAAAAAAAAGAATGTTCCACAGTATAAATTAAACTTATCTATCACCAGGGACACAAGCAGGTTACAGCACGACACGACACTACAGTTCAGATCTGTGGAGAGTCGCACTTACTGACAGAAGGAACTGTTATATTTTTCAGCAACGGAAACCCCCATAGTGAATAAATGCAGGATGGACATGCTCCAGGCAAAGCAATAACATCTCCATGGAGACAAGCAGGTGCCAGACCCTGTACTTGAAAAGTTACACAATGCACCTTTACCTGGATTTGAATCCCATTTATACTGTACTTAGTGTGATCGTAACCTCAGAATGATCCAGCAGTGAGTCATATTTAGCTGGACTGGAGTGGCAGGAGTTGAAGTGAAGTGGACCTCTTCTACTCCAGCGCTCTCTCTGGAAATGTAGGTTAGGACTCACAGAGAATAGACACGTCGGCATTATAGATCTGATATTGAACTTTGGACTTGTCATAAAAGGTAGTGTTCTAAAATAGTGTAATAACAAAATCTTATGTCTTATACTCAAAATGATTTAACAGGTTACAAGGCCAACATTATGTCTGCTATACAGCTTTTTGAAAGGAGTTTTATTGTAAGTAGGAGCAGCAGTAGTCTACTACTGCTACTCCTACTTACAATAAAAAGAAGTAGTAGTAGTACCAGTAGGCGTAGTAGTAGTACTAGTAGTAGTAGTAGTAGTAGTAGTAGTAGTAGCAGCAGTAGTAGTAGAAGTAGTAGTAGCAGTGATGGTGGTAGTGATGGTGGTAGTAGTGTAGGTAGTTGTGGTAGTAGTAGTAGCATTAGTGGTAGTAGTGGTAGTAGTGGTAGCAGTGGTAGTAGTAGCAGTGGTAGTAGCAGTGGTAGCGGTGGTGGTAGTAGTAGTGGTAGCAGTAGTGGTAGTAGTAGCAGTAGTAGCGATGGTAGTAGTGGTAGCAGTGGTAGCAGTGGTAGTAGTGGTAGTGGTAGTGGTAGTGGTGGTAGTGATGGTAGTGGTGGTGGCAGTGGTAGTTGGTAGTAATGGTGGTAGTAGTGGCAGTGGCAGTGGTAGCAGTAGTGGTAGTAGTAGCAGTAGTAGCAGTGGCAGCAGTGGTAGTGGTGATGGTGGTAGTGGCGGTGGTAGTGGTAGTGGTGGTAGTAGTGGTGGTGGTAGTGGTAGTAGTGGTGGTAGTGGTGGTAGCATCGGTAGTAGTAGTAGTAGTAGTGGTGGTAGCAGTGGTAGTGGTAGTAGTAGCAGTAACAGTGGTAGTAGTGGTGGTAGTGGTGGTAGCGGTAGCGGTGCTGGTGGTGGTAGTGGTGGTAGTAGTAGTAGTGGTGATGGTGGTAGTGGTGAGTAGTGGTAGCAGTGGTGGTAGTAGTAGTAGTAGTAGTAGTAGTAGTAGCAGTAGTAACAGTAGTAGTAGTAGTAGCATTAGCAGTAGTAGCAGCAGTAGTAGTAGTAGTAGCAGTAGCAGTAGTAGTAGCAGTAGTAGCAGCAGCAGTAGTAGTGGTAGTATTAGCAGCAGTAGTAGTAGTAGTAGAAGAAGCAATCATAGTAGTAGTAGTAGTGGTTGTAGTAGTAGTAGTAGTAGCAGTAGCAGTAGTAGTGGTAGTAGTAGCAGCAGCAGTAGTAGTGGTAGTAGTAGCAGCAGTAGAAGTAGTAGTAGTAGTTGTAGTAGTAGTAGTAGCAGTAGTAGTGGTAGTAATATCAGCAGTAGTAGTAGCAGCAGCAGTAGTAGTAGTAGCAGTAGTAGTAGCAGTAGTAGCAGCAGCAGTAGTAGTGGTAGTAGTAGCAGTAGTAGTATTAGCAGTAGTAGCAGCAGTAGTAGTAGTAGTAGTAGCAGTAGCAGTAGTAGTAGCAGTAGTAGCAGCAGCAGGAGTAGTGGTAGTAGTAGCAGCAGTAGTAGTATTAGCAGGTAGGTAGCGGCGGTAGTAGTAGCGGTAGCGGTAGGTAGTAGCAGTAGGTAGCGGCGGCAGGGATGGTGGTGGTAGTGGCAGCAGTGGTAAGTAGTAGTGATGTAGTAGTAGTAGTAGTGGTTGTAGTGGTAGCTGATGGTAGTGTGATGCAGTATGGCAGCGGTAGTGGTAGTGGCATTGGTAGTAGGTAGTAGTAGTAGTGGCGGCAGTAGTGGTAGGCGGTGGCAGGTGGTAGTAAGTGGTTGTAGTAGTAGTAGTAGCGGTAGTGGTAGTAGCAGTGGTAGTAGTAGCGGTAGTAGTAGTGGTAGTAGTGGTAGCAGGCAGTAGTAGTGGCAGATGGCAGTGATGGTAGTGGTTGTGGCGGTAGTAGTGGTAGCAGTGGTGGCGGTTGTAGTAGGTGGTGGTAGTAGCGGTGGTATTGGTAGTAGTATTGGTAGTAGTAGTAGTAGCGGTAGTAGTGATTAGTAGCAGTAGTGGCAGCAGTGGTAGTAGGCAGTGGTAGGTAGTAGTAGTAGCAGTAGTAGTAGTAGTAGCAGTAGTAGTAGTAGTAGTAGTAGTAGTAGTAGCAGTAGCAGTAGTAGTAGTAGTAGTAGTAGTAGTAGTAGTAGTAGTATAGGCTAGTATCAGACATAATTTTCTTGTTGTAGGTTGATGTTAGAAATAGTAGCAGTAATAGCATAGTAGTAGTAGCAGTAATAGTATAGTAGTAGTAGTAGTAGTAGTAGTAGTAGTATAGTATATGCAGTACTTATGATCAAAATATGAATCATTTAGAATCAAAATAAACCCAATATTTGTCATGTTTACCAGTCCAGTTCTATATCCTCCATTACTGATCAAACTCCAGCTATATTCAAAATCCACATATTCCCTGATGCGATAATGTCATTTATTATTATCTCCTCTTCCTCTCCTCCCATTACTTCCTGCTCTGTCTCTTCCCTCTCCTCCGTCTCCCTCGCTCCCATATAAAGGCGTCATTTTGTTCCTGACAGGCCCAGTCAAGCACAAACCACAGGGGACGCTCCTCTTCCTCTCCTCTATCCCCCCACAGAACAGCAACAGGAAACACCGACTGGACCAGATGAAAAGACAATCCACAGAGAACCCGGCACTGTTGTCACCAAATATACACACCGTCCACACTAAGGAACAGACTGTATATAGAAATGGACAGAGCTGACCCATTCCAAATAGGAAGTGAGCATGGGGGCGCTTCCGGGTCCATCCACTTTGGCTTCACTTGACTTTACATTGGCTATGTTTACATGATGTTTTTTAATTATTCAGAATTATACCGTTCAAAATTCAATTATTCTCCTTCAACTTTTCAAGGAAATAATAATTCTGAATTGAGGTTTACATGGAAAACACGTTAAATCGCCTTTATTTAATTCCGCTCGACATCTGGGCCTCGGGATTGGACGTCTACTGGAAGAAAACACACATTTCAGCTGCTGCCGGCTTTTTTGTCATATCGGTTTGTCGTTACTAATGGGGTGTGTACCTATGTTTCCCAGTACCAGTCTTTCCCAGTTTGTACGGGCGGGGGAACGCTCAGAGAGGTCCTGTTGTTCCTTATGTTCACGTAGCAACCAACATTTGATATTTTAGGCTATTAATTATTTTATGGCAATAGGGAATAGCCTATTCAATTGATTCAACTTAGAAAATGAAGTGCTTTTAGCTCGCCTCCGTCTGGAACTAGCACATGGAGGACGGAACCTCCGAGCAATGGTCTGAACGACTGGAATTATTTTTAAGAGCAATAAATGTTTACGTGATTGCGGAATAAATTATTTCAGCTTTAAAATCAGAATAGACCACCCACTTCATTCCGAATTAAGTTTCATTCCGAATAATCATTAGGAGTTAAGTGTTTACATGGTCTTTTTAAAGCAGAATTAATTTTTATTCTGAATTTAATCTTTTTTTTTCTCTGTAACTGCTGCACTGAGCATCATCATTTGGTCTTAAAATGTTCATATGAACCTGCTCTACATGATCCCCGAGTTTTTATCACTTTGTCACAATTTTGTCCATAAATAACTTTCTATTCCTAATATGGAACTCGACTATAAATTCGCTCTTAGAACTGCAGCCTCGTGAGGTTGATTTTACTGGATCTGGTCTATGAATTCGATACTCAATACTAATTCTGCAATGATAATAGAAAACGCTCTTTCTTTAGACAAGAGAATGTGATTTTCAACAATAAATCCTAGTACTTTCTTTTCTATTCCCATGTGCTCGTATATGTGTGTACTCCCTCAGTGGTTCATGGGTGTACACTAGTCTATGTGCTCTTCTGCTTGTTCTGATACAGCTCAAGATCATTCTAAAAACATTCAGGAAAGACTTTTTTAGTATTGATACTTGCTCAAATGAGTATCTAGTATCTGATTTTTGATACTTTTGACAACCCAAAGCTCTCAGTTTATCCAATATAAAACTGCATAAACCACTATCAAGTCTAAATCACTATTTTCTAATTCAGACCAAAATCTGAAGAATGTTTGTGCTGGTACCTAAACCTAGATAAATTCAGATGCAAATTGTACCTCAAACTGAATGAACTTCACAGTACAATATTTATTGTGATATCATGGGAAAGCTCACGAAATGGTGGGGAGGCTCACGATATTACGATATTCTACATCAGGGGTGCCTAAACTTTATTCATCAAGGGCCACACACAGAGCAGTGTGAGGGCCAATCGAGGGTCATAGACTGGTGGTCAAAACAGTGACTAATTCAAATCTGAGCATCTATAACAGGTTTGAATGAGCCTCCAGACCTTTGTTCAGGCTTAGACCCTCAAAAGGACACACGACATTTGCTTGATCAAGGTAGATTTCAGAAACATGCAGTAAAAAGTACTACTTGTGATAGTATGGACCAATTCTCCTGGAAGATTGAAGGTCAAAACAATTGGTCTGAGGGCCACATTTGGCCCCTGGGCCATAGTTTGGACATGCCTGATCTACATAATAACAAGACTGACATTCTAAAATGCTTTGACCAGTCATTTGGTACAACATTTATTGTCATTAGGGATGGAACGATATCCAAATCTCTCTGTACGATATTTTCACCATGAACATCTCACTGTATCAGATTTATTACAATATTTTGTGGAGGCTTATAAAACTGTGAATCTGCTCCTTTTTCCTCTAAAAATGCCTTCACAAGACTTAACCTAAAGAATGAAGATTTCAAAGTGCTTAGAACAGTTATTTCTTCTGCACTGAAACGGAGCAAAGGATCATGGTCTATGTAGTTCCCTCTGTGTTTTAGCTATTTCTGCATCAGAACTATTCATTTAAGCAAAGAGACTTGGGATTCGATATATTGTGATGGTCCACGATATTATTGTGAGACCTTTGACCATACGATATCACCAGAGTTTAGTTATTGTTACACCCTTATTAATTCTACAGTATATATTTGCAGGCCAGTTAAATATTCTGAGCATCCTAGAGTTTTCAGAGGGCGTCATGGTAACACTAACAGTAACTAGCATGCTAATAGCACTCTTGGTGATTCTTGGACGATAAAACACTTTATAATAAGATGCAGAGAGTTCACAGCAGACTTATTTTGACCTCAAGAGCTGCTTGTACAAAGTATCTGTAATGCATGAAAAGTTTTGCTAAAATACTGCTAAAATAAAACGGATAACTTCAGTATTTGCATTTTGTCTTTCGTCTCACCTCTGCAGACAGGGCGGCCCTATCTCACCTCATAACTTTGCGGCTCACGTCCAATCTGCCCGGCTTTCTTCACTTCCTTTAACAGGCTCTCGTCTCTCTCATCTGTGTTGTCCTTGCTTTAACTACAGGACTGAACAGTGATTTCAGAAAACAGGTTGATCAGCAATAAGGCGTCTTGGAAATAAGCAGCTAAAGATGGTTTAAAATGCACGGATCGATCAAAATACAAATATGAGAGGGGGATGAGAAGGAGAAACAGTTATATTCTGGTTAAAGGCTATGAAAGGTTGATTTTGCAGAACAGGTCGTCTTTAAGAAGGCACTAAAGTCTGTCTAAAACTGGGTCCTTTCCTTGTTCCAACTCCCTCGGACGGTTACGTAATGAGCAGTGGAGAGAGCAGCCTCCACAGACAGAACAGAGAGAGAGAAAGAAAGAGAGGGAGAGGGGGAGAGAGCAGCCTCCACAGACAGAACAGAGAGAGAGAAAGAAAGAGAGGGAGAGGGAGAGGGGGGAGAGCAGCCTCCACAGACAGAAGGATGAGTCTAGAGAACAGAGAGAGAGACAGAGAGAAAGAGAGGGAGAGAAGGAAGGGAGAGGAAGAGAAGAAGAGAAGGGGGGGGGGGGGGGGGGTGAGAAGCCTCCGCAGACAGCAGGAGAGAGAGTGAGGGTTAGAAAGAGGGAGAGAAAGGGAAGGTTAGAGAGAGAGGGAGGGTTAGAGAGAAGAAGAAGAGAGAGATGGGGAGAGAGAGAGAGAAGAGAGATAGAGAGAGAAGAAGAGAGAGATGGGAGAGAAATGGAGAGAGAAGAAGAGAGAGATGGGAGAGAGATAGAGAGAGAAGAAGAGAGAGAGACAAGGAGAGAAGAAGACAGAGAGGATAAGAGTGAGAGAGAGAGACGAGGAGAGAGGGAGCAAGAGAAAGGAGGAAAGAGAGAGGGAGAGCGAGAGGTGGGGAGAAGGGGGCGAGAGAGAGACAGAAAAGAGAGAATGAGAGATAGAGGGAGAAATGGAGCGAGAGGGGGAGAGAGATGGAGACAGGGAGAGAAGGGGGAGAGACACAGGGGAGGGAGAGATAGAGCGAGAGAGAGAGAGAAAGTGAGGGAGAGAGAGAAGAAGAGAGAGAGGTGAGAGAGACCAAAATAGATGAGCATTTGTTCATTATCTCTCCTCTTCAGACATGTCACTGTGTCTCCAGAACGGAAAGGAGAGAGAGAGAGGGTGAGAAAGAGAGAGAGGGAGTGTGAGAGAGAGAGAAAGAGAGAGACAGAGAGAGGGAGAGAGAGAGACCTCCTCCTAAATTTTTAAATGGGCACTTTAATCATTTTAGTGAAATAGATTCTTTTTTTTCCGGTATCAGAGAAAGAGATTGAAAGAGAAAGGGAGGAGAGAAGAAGAGGGAGGTGAGTGGGGATTAGAGAGGAGGAGGAGAGAGAAACAGAGGATGAAACTGATAAGGGTAAGAAAGAAGAGAAACATACAGAAAGGAAGTAGCGAGGTGAGGGTGAAGTAGCGAGGTGAGGGTGAAAAGAGAGGAAGAGAGATGCACATATAAAGGGGGAAAAGAGAGAGTCGAGAGATAGAATAAGAGGAGGAGAGAGGGATACAGAGAAAGAAGGAAAGGAAGACTGCAAAACACACAGCGAGAGAGAGAATGGAGTTGCAAGAGGGACAGAAAGAGAGAAGAAAAGAAACAGAAAGAGCGAGATACTTTATTAATGGAGGCAGAGACAGTGGAGGAAAAGAGAGGGATACAAAGAAAAAGAAAGACTGCAAAAAAGGGGGAGAGAAATAGAAAGAGGAGAGTGGGGCTGCAATAGAGCGATAACTTCAAAGGTGATTATTATTTTACTATTAGAGGATAAAGCCACTCTCTCCTCCGGCTTTGATCACGATGCTCCGTCTGACGCTGAATACACAATGTGTGGACACAAGAACAACTTTTAATGCTTTTAAAACATTCATTTATTCTCCACAGAACAAAACCACGTCTCTGTCAGGGATGCACCGATACCGATACTGATACTGGTACAGAATATTGGCAGGATCAGGGTCTGTTTTATGTTATCGATTCTTCTAATATCCTGGTTGGACTATTTTTACTGACTTTTTTTGCATTTTATTTTACAGTTCATTCCCTTTTTGCACCATACTTGAACCAAGAAAGTACAAAAAAGAGCTACACAATATAACAAAAACACACAATTACTATGTTGTGTCTTGAAATAACGCTATTAGTGCAATATTTTAAAGATCCTAAAGGTTTTACGCAGAGTTACCTCCTCAAAAACAGACCTGGAGTTGTGTTTCGTTTCATTCACATGTCTGAGTAGCCCTGGTTTATTAGTCTGCCTACATGTCCAAAGCTCAAAAAGCGCCGTTCCACCTTGTGATGTCACGAGTCGAGAGATAGAATAAAAGGAGAAAAGAGAGGTATAGAAAAAGAAGGAAAGAAAGATTACAAAAGAAAGAGACAACGCGAGAAAGAAAAAGTTGGGTTAGTCAGGTCGGGTACTCGTGGGTACCCAGCGACACCAAATAGTTGCGGAAATGGGCGGGTTTTAACATTCTGGAATTTTACGGGCGGGTATGCGGGCGGGTGGTGATTACACAACATCGACCGCGGCAATTTTCCCCAGCTGCATTCATGGTTTGAAGAGCATCGTCATGACGGAGGAGATAAAAGTTAAGTTTGTGAGCTTGTAAAATAGTTCACACTGACTCTTCCAGGGCAGCCTCTGATATCTGGAAGAGGTTTGGTCTAATAGCCGACGAAGAGAACATCATAATTAGTGGGTCTGCAGCGTGGAAAGCATGTTGCAAAGTTCTCACGTTTGACAGGCAGAAACCGGGGATGTTGTCCCTGAGGAAACAGTCGAGAGCTGCAAGAGGAGCACAGAACCAGGTGCTGCCGGCTTTTTTATCACGGGCACAGGCGGGTAACGGGGGGAATGTTAACGGGCCTGGGCGGGTGCAGATTTAACTTTGATATACACTGATCCCTCCTTTAACACGGGGGGTTATGTGCTAAAAATAATTATTAGTACAATGTAGGGCATGACCAATATGGATTTTGTTGTGCCCAATATATTTATGACGTAAAAATTCACTGTAAATCTTTATAAAACTTAGGTTTGGCTCTATTGGATTTTCAGTTGGGTTTATTCAGGTGACATTTATTGTTATTCTGCCTCTTTACGTCATATTTAAAGACAGTAGGTCGGCCTAATGGCATTTTTGTACCATATTCTAGCCTGTAAAAGAAAGTACTGTAAGTAAACTACTGTGGTTAGTCTTTAGCGGTAAATGCGTGTGCGCCGCGGTAATTAATGATCTTCTAAATGCCGATAATTCACACCTCTATTCACAGCTCATTTACATATCAGTGCATGTCCAGTAACATATATACGGCCACTAGAGTCACTTTACAGTCGCTAATAGAAGAGAAAACAGCCTGTTTATGTGTGCAAGCTACAGCAGCCAATCACTAACCAATGAGAAAGAACCAAAGCAAGCTTCAAAATGACACATTTCAACACTCAGCCTCACACAGGCTCCTCTCAGATCACAAGTCTGCACTAAGAACTGTCCTTTTAATCCACACTCAAACCGATCATCATAAAAAGAAAAGGGCATTCATCCGTCTGTAAATTGGATTAAATAGGCAGAATATAGAGAGTCTAAGTTTTATAACAAGGTAAAACATGTGCATGTGGAATATCGGCCCATATCAGCAAGATTTTGGCCGATAGCCGATATGTTTCCAAGAGCCCATATCGCCCAACCGATATATCGGTTGCGCCCTAGTACCATTATTAGTAGCCAGCTTTATTTTTATAATTATTATATATGTTTAAAGGCTTTAAAACCCTTCACCACTTTATACACTTTTCTCAGACAGGCTCTGTGATCTAAACTGAGGAGCGGAGAGGAAGCACTGAACTATTATGCAAAGTATGCAAAATTGTACAGAAAAAAATCTGCGAAAGAGCGAGGCTACGAAAGCTGCACAGTGTTATAGTGAGGGACGAGTTCAATCGTGGGTTAATGGTGCGGGTCTCCAAAAATGGACCAGTGCAGGACTCTGAGGTTTGTTTAACTATTTACTGACTGATAAAAGCCTGGGATGTCTCACGATTAAATTGTCTTAATCGATCGTCGGGAAAATTAACGATCATTTTCAATTAATCATTAACATTTTATATTAAAATTATCATCACAATTATTACTATTACTAATCTGCATAAATAAACTCAACTTTACAACATATAAACCATCACCAGTACAGAGCCACATCAGTGTGAGATCAGAATGTGTTTAATGCAGCTTTAAACATTTGTTTAAGTTTTACAGAAATGAAACTTAAAACCACATGGCTCATTTGCATAAACAGTAAGCGAAAAAAGGAGCTCTTTCCTTGTGTTTCCTTGTGCTTCAGCTTCTGTCTAACTAAAGGACACGACTCCGTGGAATATGAGTGTTCTCTCTGTGACAGAGGATGTTCTGCTGATGGTGAGTCTGTTCTGTGCATATGTTGTGTTGGAGATACTGTGTAAACATGTGAAACCAGGACACTCAAAAAACCCGATCATACCCGGGACACTGATGTGCAGTAAACGCACTCTGAGGAATATAGTGATCTCCAAGGAGCCAGAGCCGAGACATGAGACTGTGGGGCCACAACTCCAGTGTTTGTGCTGTGAGACGCAGCCTGGACTCCTCACACTACGTTACGCACAGACACCTACATTCTGTTTGTCGATTCAAATGAACGTGATCGACTAAATTTTTAATGATCAGTTATCGATTAATCAACTAATCCTGCCCATCCCTACTCACGATGTTTGAACTTCAACTTATACAAAGCTGTTCAGTAATTACTACAGAATAAATACTGTTACATAACTCAATCGGATCAGTTTCAGACCAGATAAAGCTCACTATGTAACTTGTATGGGGAGGACTCAGCTATTATCTTATCAAAAAGTATCTGTCATTTACTCAATTACAGAGGTTTTACAGGGAGCGCATTCGCCTCTCCACAGATCTCCACATGTAACTTTGCCATCATATACTGCTCGTCTTCGTGAAGACAGAGAAATTCAATGCCATACTGCGGAACATTCCAAGCCAATCAATAACAATCACATCTCGACGGAGACAAGCAGGTGGCAGACCTCTTCAGACCTCTTAACATGCAATCAATACGAATCAATGCACGTGTTCCCTGTCCAATGTTTAACAATATTTGGTTTGATATTGTCAATTGCTATGGCGACAGTGGTAGTTTTTCGTCATTATGGAACCAGTGGATGGGGTGAAGGGCTGAATGTGACCGAAGGACTTCCATTGATTAAAAGAGTGATAAAAAAATGGAGGTTAAGTCCAGAGTAATCCCTCTTATGATCAGATGATATGACCCCGATGTCCCCGATCTCAGAAACACAGGCCCACTCTATTGTATTGACCTACATACAATTATATAATGCCGGGACCGCTGCTTTAGTCCATCATTAGTCCTGGTTTAGTCCTGGTTTAGTCCTTCAGTATTAGTTTTGTTCTGGTTCATCTAAGTGTGGATAATATAGATCAGAAAAAAGCATAATACAGGCCTTTTAATACACATAGTTTAGTCATAGACCTAAAGCCTGGTTTAGACAGGCTTTAGTCTTGGTTAAGTCCATGTTTAGACCTGGTTTAGTCCTTGTGTAGTCCCAGTTTAGTTGCATAATACATACAGCATCTTGTGGTTTATTTCTAGTTCTGGTTTAGTCCTTGTCAATTGCTATGGCGACAGTTTAAGAATGGTTTAGTTCTATTTTAGACAGTTTTGCCCTGCATGGTTTAGAACTGTTTTAGTCCTGGTTTAGTCCTGGTTTAGTCCTGGTTTAGTCCTGGTTTAGTACTGGTTTAGTCCTGATTTAGTCCTTGCTTACACCTGGTTTAGTCCTTGTTTAAGAATGGTTTAGTTCTGTTTTAGACTGTTTTGCTCTGCGTGGCTTAGAACAGCTTTAGTCCTGGTTTAGTCCTTGCTTGGTCCTGGTTTCGTCCTAGTTTATTCCTATCTTAGTCCTGGTTTAGTGCTGGTTTAGTCCTAGTTTAGTCTGGTATAGTCCTAGTTTAATCTGGTTTAGTCCTTGCTTAGTCTGGTTTAGTTCTGTTTTAGTCCTCCTCCCGTCCTAGTTTAGTTCTTGTGTAATCCTGGTTTAGTCTTTCCTTAAATCCTGGTTTAGTCCTTGTTTAGTCCTGGTTTAATCCTTGTTTGGTCCTGGTTTAGTCTTTGCTTAGTCCTGGTTTAGTCCTTGCTTAGTCCTGGTTTAGTCCTTGTTAAAGACTGGTTTAGTTCTATTTTAGACTGTTTTGGCCCACATAGTTTAGAACTAATTTAGTCTTGATTTAGTCTTGGTTTAGTCTTTGCGTAGTCCTGATTTAGTCCTTCCTAAATCCCAGTTTAGTCCTGGTTTAGTCCTGGTCCAGTCCTGTTTGACTGTCATTCCAGTGAAACAACATTATTTTTTACACTATGAATACATTTCTGGTACAAACAAATTCACAGCTTTTCACCACTGGGAGCCACCACATGACCCCGACCCCTGCTTCTGCCCTTATTTTTGTCTCCCAGGCATTTGACACTAGTTTGTTGTTATTTTCACCCCCGGGCAAAATACCCAAGGCGCACGGAAATAGTAAATTCAAGACTATACGCAGTATGGTGTGTGTTTGAGTGCTTTTAAATCATTCAGGTCAACAATAATGTAATGGCGTAGTGAGTTATACAGCAGCCGGAGCCAGAAGAAGCAAAAAGCTAAAAATAACTGCTTAGTCAAGTGTCTAACATTGTTGCCTATAGCGCTTGGAGATGCAGTACCACACACTGCGAAATTTGTGTAACAGTGGTGTACTTTTTTGTTTTTTTAAAGCTACGGACTGATGTAATAACTCAATATTTTTCTGCATAAAAATTTTTCTTCGTTAGAGTAAGTAGTTGTCAAATTTTAGGAGTCCTATTTATTATGTCTGGACAAAACAGAAACTTTGACGTCATTTTTCTCAGTTTCACACTCTGGCAAGTTAAGGTTTTTTGCATTTGCAGGACAGTAATAGTGAAATGTAGAAATTGTAATGTATTTTATATCATTATTTAAAGATCTTATATTACACAAAATAGTCTTAAAGTGTTAAAAAAATTCTTATGTTGTTACCTCATCAAAAACAGACCTGGAGTTGTGTTTTGTTTCATTTACACATTTGAGCAATGCTTTATTAATAGTCTGTCTGCATCTCCAAAGCTTAAAATGCTCTGTTCCATGTTGTGATGTCATGAAGCGATAGTTTTCAAGTTACCAGCTACTGTTTTAACTTTTGTTCAGTAGAAATGGACAATTCCAGGGCTGAAATCATCCAAATGATTCTAGTGAAGCTGTATGGAGTTTTAAAACGCACTGGAGCACTTCCTGTATTACCACATGACATCACAAGGTGGAACAGAGCGTTTGAGAGAAGAACTTAACCTAAATATGCAAAATTTGTGTTAAAATGGTGCAATTGAAACACAACTCCAGGTATTGTGAGATGAACAGAGGAGTTAGTAAAAGTAGCAGTGCAGATGTTCTACGAGGGTTAAACTTGAAATCTAAACAAAAAGTAGCCCGTCGACCAGCAAAATCCACTACAAACTACAATCTACACTGTAATATACTTTATATTGTCTATACTGTACATACTATTGCACTTCTGATGAGACGCTAAACTACATTTCGTTATCTTGCATTTATACATGTGTAATGGCAATAAAGTTGAATCTAATTTAATCTAAAAATGGTCTTCATCAGGGCATAAGAGCACACTTTGAGCACACATTATTACAATATTCTTAGCAAATACAAGATGCTAAGTTTTGAAAACCTAATTCAATTTTCAAATTTACGAACTACCTTCAAAATTGTCAATAATATCGCTCCAGCTCCATTAAAGAAATTCATTCAGCTGTTCAGAAAAAACAACTCGAGCAACTAGGTCCACGTCTCATAAAAACTGCATCCTCCTGAAAAGATGTTCTGCCTTTGCACAATCAGCCTTTTCATTTCAAACCGTCAAACCAGCTCCCTGACCATCTGAAACTCTCTGTAGAGTTGCAAACTTTTTCTCGAGACATAAAAAAACATATTCTCAATAATCAACTGTGCAAACATTGGCCCTAATGCTGTGTTTACTTTTATTGTGCACTGCTTGCTGTGTATTTGTATTGAGTATTCTGGGATCAATTTGGGTATAGTAACCCTTTTAGTAAATGTATTTTTATATGAAATAGGAATAGAAGTAAGTATTTTATGAATGAGCTAATGGTAATTTTGTTGTGTTTTACTGTTGTGCACACTCGCCCGTGGACTGCAGATGGAAAGTAGCTTTAGCTAAATCTGGTCCAAAGTGTCTCTTCTCTTTGTGAGATTCACATTTTTGTACATTGTCCCTGACAAATAAATAATAAACTAAACTACCAGATTTTTCTGACTATAAGTTTTTTCATGGTTTGGGTGTTTCCTGCGACTTATCCTCAGGTGTGACTTCTATATGAAATATCTCAGTTCACGTCTAAACGTAAATGTAAACATGGGCAAGGTACAAACCCGAGGCACCAACTGAATATATTAAAAGTCTTTATTACATCAAGGGACGCCAACGTGTTTCAACCAGAGAGATATAATTTCACATGTTGGTTATTTTCACACTTAGGCCACAAGAGGGCGCTCTACGCTTGTGTACCAGTATCTGCTGCGCCTCATGCTCTTCCTCCTGCACCACTGTCACTTCACCACCTGCAGTACCTCAGACCTGTTTGCGCAGTAATCTTGTCCTTTAGTCCGACAGAAGTTCACTGCATCAGCACCAGCTGTTTTATCACTTTATCCAAATGAGCCATGAGGATTTAAGTTTAGTTTCTGTAAAATGTAAACAAATGTGCCAAAGCTGCATTAAACACATTATAATTCAGTGTATTTACTGAGTGGAGTACTGGAAACATATGTAGAGCGGAGGTAGAGAGGAGCAATCGAGCAGCAGAAAGAAAGTTTGGAGTGAGAGAAACTTGTGTTTGATGGAGAAAAGTCAAACTGCAACAAAGGAAACACAAAAGCTCATCGTGGACTAAAAGCTGGATTTAGCTGGAGTTGGTGGAGTTTCTCAGAAGTGACATGAGGATGAAAAATTCAGTGGATTTAGTGATTTGGAGCGAGATGGAGAGTTTGGTAAACTTGTTAAAGAAATTTCCCCTGAAAATGCAACTCATAGTCCAGTGAGACTTACTGTATATATGTTTTTTTCTTCTTCATTGTGCATTTTTTGACTGACGCAACTTATACTCAATTTAACAACAATTTATAGTCCGGCCCTTTAACGTCTCTGAATCTGTACATTGTTCCTGCAAATAAAGACTAAAAATAAACCGTAATATACTAAATGAAGTAGAATAATATGAATGAAATACAATATAAGTAGCTGGGTAAAAAAAACTGGGCCACAAAGCTATTATTTAGGCCTACAGTAGCTTGCATGGACAAAAATAATAAAAGCACCTTTGCTGCATTGAATTAGCGATTTACAGTATAATATAAGTGATAAATTAGACCTGTAAGATTATTCGTAGGTGAACGTCAGGTCAAAGTTGCTATCATTCACCCTCCATTACCCAGACTAGAGAATAAATCAACCTTTATGTTATGACACTGCCCTATATTCAGCCCTGCAATTGGTTAAATCCGCTTTAAGGGCTCTAAAAAAGGCAACCCCACTGTTCACACGTCCAAATATAGAATCAATAGCAGAAGATCACATAGTAGCCTTGAGGATGCTAGTGTAGAGAGAGGATGAACGCTAGTCCATTCAAACTCACTACAGACACTACGCTGCTATAGGATTAGGAGAGGAAAAGCGAGAAAGACAGACGCGCGATGGGGAATTTGCACGTATCTGGAAACCATCGGCAGCAAAAACGTCTCATTTGCGCGTTTGGAGGCATATTTCCATCTTAAATGCGTCTAAAACTGTGATTCTGCTACGAGATGAGGAGGTGCGATGCTGCCCACCCAGTTCAATACCAAGGACAGCGGTCGACAGCCAGCCATGACAACGTGCGCTACAAAATGACTCCGGATTTAACGCAGCCAAAACGCACCAAAACCGCTACGGGGATGACAATGCTGATTCACCCCGATGCGTAATCCTGCATACACATCCATAAACGTAAAAAAAGAACACAACCTATTGCAATTTGGGCTCATCCGTCTCATCCAAAGCGCCTGCAAAGGGAAAAAAGCGTTCGTTTTCAAGGCAAAGTCGCGCAACCGAGACGCGTCCAAAGCGCAGCGCACTCACCTCCTTATCCGCTGTCCGCACGGTTACATTCCCGGTTCCGTTTCGGTCCTGTGACTACGCCGTGTGTTGTTATTACAGGGTTACCGCTATGTATCCGCCTGCGCCATGTTATTTTGACTGAGCGGTGTGGAGGAGGAGGAGTGGCGGAGGTGCCGTGGTGAGGGCTACATCCGGGCGTTCGGAGCGCACAGCGAATGAGCGCGCTCCGTGGCGGCGCTGAGGGCGGACGGCGCAGCCAATACGCGCCACCTGTACCCGGTACGGACCGAGAGGGACAGCTCCTGCCTCCTGCGCACCGGTGGAGCGGCCGAAGGGGGCGAGAGCAACTCAGACCTGATGCTGACCTAGTAAATGATAGTGTGTAACTGAAACTGCGAAGATTAAACGCGTAAAATGTCTAGAATGAAGAAATACACGCGACATTAGGATATAGGCCTAGTTTAAACGGGATATATTACGCAATTTTCTGATCTGTTATAATGTGTTTCCAAAAAAAAATAAAATTAAAAAAAACAGACCTGGGGTTGTGTTTTGTTTCATTCACACGTTTAACATACAAACCCTTCGCTCCCAAACAGAAAACACGTTGTTCCACCTTGTGATATCATGTGGTAATACAGGAAATGCTCCACTGTGTTTTTAGACTCCATGCACCTTCACTAGAATCATTTGGATGATTTCAACCCTGGAATTGCAAATCTGTACTGAACTAAAGGTAAAAGGAGGCTGAAAACTGAAAACTATCGCTTCATGACATCACAAGGTGAAACAGAGCATTTTGAGAACATTTTGAGTTAAAAGTGAAGCGAGTAAAACATGTTAATTAGGGATATAACCAAAATATTGTGATATCGTATGGTCAAAGGTCTCACAATAATATCGTGGAGCATCACAATATATCGAATCCCAAGTCTCTTTGCTTAAATGAACAGTTCTGATGCAGAAATAGCTTTAACAAAAACAGAGGGAACTACATAGACCATGATCCTTTGCTCTGTTTCAATGCAGATGACATGAAGAAATAACTGTTCTAAGCACTTTGAAATCTTCATTCTTTGGATTAAGTCTTGCGAAGCATTTTTAGAGGAAAAAGGAGCAGATTCACAGTTTTAATATTGCAATAAATCTGGTACAGTGAGATGTTTATGGTGAAAATCTGGTACAGAGAGATTTGGATATTGTTCCATCCCTAATGACAATAAATGTTGTTCCAAATGACTGGTCAAAGCATTTTAGAATGTCAGTCTTGTTATTACAATAAATATCATACCGTGAGGTTCATACCGTGACAATATCGTACCGTGAAACTTGAATATTGTTACACCCCTATTAATAACGTGTGAATGGACCAAAACACAACTCCAGGTCTGTTTCTGATGAGAAAGCAACTCTAGAACAGGTCAGAATATGGCGTAATAAAGGCCCTTTAAAAGTATATCTTAATGTAGTATATATTTTACATTACACCTTTAATATTACAGTATATCTTTGCAGTCTCACATTAATAGACTCTCATAACAGCATTCAAACATGGCCAAAAGATCACAAGAGTCAACTTTGTGTAATATAGGACCTTAAAAAACACCCAGTCTAGCTATCTTAAATGTATATCTATGTTTTATTAGATTGCCACAGGTTCTATTCATTTGTAAACTGTATTAAATTGCATAATTATATATCATTGCATAGAATCACTCGTTCATATTATTTAGTACAGTATATATCTCGCTATGGGTAAGTAATATTAAAATAAAATGAAGTACAGTACAGTAAACACACATAAACACACACAGTTTTTGAGTTTTTGTTGAAAACCAAATTCCTAAACAGGACCGTGAACACTCAGATTGATGACAGGCTCCTGAAAATGTGCTTTTTTAAATCTGTTTTGTATTTTTTCTTCACTATCTTTGTAGACTATCTTAAACAGTTTTGGCTGTGTTTGCTAATGTGTACACTGGAATTGCTGAAGATTCCACCCTAGAGTTACACGTAGAACACCCCAGGCGAACTTGGGTTTGTGGCTCTCATTATAATACTCTGTTTGGGTGGGGTTTGTGTATTTTTCCAATACTGTATTTACTGTTTGTTTACCTCCATTGTTCTTGAGACATGCACATCTCTGTTTGAATTAGAGTTTGTTGGAAACTTGTCTTCTTATTTCAGCAGCCGACTACATTACCAAGGGGGGATTTTAAAAAAGATTCCACATTCAGAAACTATTTTGATGGTGTTTCCATTTTTTTTAAATAAACTCTTCTCATTTAATGCCATGTTGAGAGAAAATCAAATTGCTCTGAGGTCTCGGACATTAGTGGCACTAAGGGGGGAATTGGTTGGGGCCCCCTGCAGTTTTGGGGGCCTTAGGAGGCTGCTTACTGTTGCCTAGACTATGGTCAGGTGGACTCACTCTGCCACTGCATCCAACAGATCAGTGTGTGGATGAAAGCAACTTTCTCCAGCTAAACTCAGACAAGACAGGAGTCATAGTCTTTGGCCCACAGAAACAAAGAGACAGTGTCAGCAGCACCTCCAGTCTCTCTCTCTCTAAAACCTTCAAATCAGGCTAGAAATCTTGGGGTAATAATGGACTCAGACTTGAACTTTAACAGCCACATCAAATCAATAACATCTGCACCTTTTACCATCTAAAAACATAGCAAAAATCACAGTTCTACTGTCTAAAGCAGAGCTGGAGAGACTTCGCCATTTGTTTGTCTCCAGTAGGTTAGATCCTGTAACGGCCTCTCACTGTGAGAGCTGCA
The DNA here is from genome assembly GCA_034769755.1 of Odontamblyopus lacepedii. Classification (NCBI taxonomy): domain Eukaryota; kingdom Metazoa; phylum Chordata; class Actinopteri; order Gobiiformes; family Gobiidae; genus Odontamblyopus; species Odontamblyopus lacepedii. Next base: position 31,720,044 of record CM068365.1, on the reverse strand, counting down.
GAACATCCAGAACATCCAGAACATCCAGAACGCTGCAGCTCGAGTCCTGTCTCCAACCAGGAAGTCCAAGCACATGTGTCCTGGTCTCAGGTCTCTGCACTGCCCCCTGTGGCTCAGAGACTTTAAAGCAGCTCTGCTTGTGTTCAAGTCTCTCCAAAGTCCATCTGTGACATGTTAGTGCCACATGAACCATCCGCACTCTGAGGAGCTCAGGGACCAACTCCTGCTGGGCCCAGAGTCAGGACTAAACTCCGGGAAGATAGAAAGATTTAACACCTTACTGTGAAATCTTCCTGACAAAGTAACAAGAAAAGCATTGGCATTTTTCATTTTCCAGATTCAAAATGTTCCATAACTTTAAGACAGTATGAAGTTGTCAGTTTTAAATATTTTGTCAGCTTCCCCATCGGCGCAGTAACAGCTCAGAGCTCAGCGGTACAGAGACAGTGACAGCCTGTGGTAGTCTGACAGGAGAAGGACTCACTCTGCTCCTCCGCCCCGCCCAGCTCCAAATCTCTCTATAAAAGTCAAAAAGGAATGTCTACAGGCAAACTCTGACGTCTTTATTCACTCCAGAGACGGCAGAGCAGATAAAAATACACTCAAGTCAAAAGAATAATTTAAAAAGTATGACGCTATTTTCTGATCTATGTTCTAATGTTGTTTCCTAGTCAGAAACAGACCTGGAGTTGTGTTTTGTATCATTCACACATGTTCAACACACAAATCCTGCCGATTTAGGCTGTTTTTTTCTCCCAAATACTCCCCTAAAACACTGCATTCCACCTTGTGATGTCATCATAATACAGGAAGTGCACCATTGGGATTTTAAACTCCATACACCTTCACTTTAGTATCGTTTGGATCATTTCAACCCTGGAATTGACAATCTCTGCTGATCAAGGTAATAAACAGGAGCTGTTACTTTGAAAACTTCCTCTTCATGACACCACAAGGTGGAACAGAGCATTTGGAGCTCTAACCAAGAAATAGCCCTTACTGAAAAGGTACAAGCCCAAGGCACACAGACTGAATATATTTAAAGTCCTTTATTACATCGAGCGACACCAACAGGTTTCGACCAGCAGGATGGTCTTCGTCAGGGTAGAAGTGTGAGACCCACAGGTGTCCTTAAGTACAGTTATATCACATGACAACATCACAGGACTAAGGAAAAAACACAGCAAAGGTTGGACAAAAATGTGGAAAGTATAGATGATGGGTTAGAGCCGCAGAACTGCAACAAGAGCATTTTGAGCTTTGCAGAAAGGTTGTTCAAAATGAGTGAGTGAACTCATCATTTAATAGGGTATGGAAATGTCAAATTGCCCAATGTTCAAATTACCCGCAAACGTTTCTGTGTGTCTATATGTGGTGTAAAACTCAAGAACAGACTGGATACATGTCTCAAACAATGCCAAAAATATCCATAAATTCAAGTTGTTATATAAACATCTGGTCTGGTCACAGTATATACAGAGTGGGTCTTAATATCAGAACAATCCCGCCTTCTGTAGTGCTGATTTATGCTTGTTTCCTTACCTTTGCTGATATGTGCTGTCTGTTACTATTACTTGTATCTGCTGTCTGTTACCACTGAGGGCATCTTTAATTTTCTTACCATTGTTGATATTCTTTTGTATTGCAAATGTAGTTAATACACTGTAAAAAAAGAACAGCTGAGAATACTTAAAATTTAAAGGCAACATTATGCACTAAGAATTTTAAATTTTGCCAATTATTTGCCATCGATAATCCCAACTACAATAACACTGTTGTTCCAATTAAGAATTCTTAGTTAGGTGAATGAGTGTTACTTGCAATTCCTCATCTGGCCAGTGTAGATTTGTTTGTTCACTGAACAGTGGTGTTCACAGAAATACAAAAAGGTGACTTCAGGTTATCTGAATTTGTCATTACACTATACATACTTTTTTCATTGTTCTATAAAACTTAAATAAAGAAATATGCAATGAACCTGATGCACATCTTTGTAACTTTATATTTCTAATAACCTGGCCCTTCTGACCCTTAATATACAGACTCAGTTTTTTGTCTTAGAACATGGCCCTTCCACAGGTTCACTTAGAACAGCCTGCACAGCCTACATACACAGAAGTCTAACATGACTAAGGCAACCAGTATAAAAATAACAATGGCCCTCTACGGCCCAGTCAAGCTTGCAGTGTTGAGTGATGAGATGGATCCAAGGGATTGACTATCATCTTCAGGAAGGCATGCCCCTTTCCACTTAATGTGTAGAACCGCACGGTCAGGTGGAAGTTCTGATATAGTCGACAAATTGCAACGAGCATTTTGGAAATCGGGGTCCTCAAACTGTAACTCAAAATCCCCCTGAAGCTGTAGTTTCTCTTTTATCAAATCAATAAGGGCATCTACTGTCTCTGACACTTGTGAAAGTTGAACACGCCGTGCTTCATCAGCAGATATCACTACTCAAAGCAACAACGTCTAGGAAACAGAAAATGTTCAGATTAATAGAAAATAATGACATTCATGGAATTGGAATAACAGTCGAAAGAACACTCACCATTATCCTTTTAACTTGAATGTGTTCTCAGTGTCACCCAGAGCTTTCCTCCAACAAGGTAAGCTGCCAAAGGATAGTAATGATTCAAATCATTGACATCAAGAACAATGACTTCACTATAGATGCTGTCCTCAACTTGAAAAGACCTATAATGCTCAAAGTACCAGGCTACAAGCTTCTTTGACAGGAATAATACTTTGTCACAATTGACAATGATACTCAAAATTTTGAAAAACTCTGGCTGGCCATAGCAATGCCCAGCTGTGATGATCATGCCTTGAGTGTATTCTGTTCCAAAAA